>PVJO010007469.1:0-69846 GCA_004026905.1 Hystrix cristata
GCCCCTGCCTCAACCGCCTGAGTAGCTGAGATGGCAGGTATACATTACCACACCTGGTTTCTCACTCTGCATTATTGTGATGCAACAAGCAGCTTCCTGTCTTGGTGGCTGGGTGGGGCACTCACCAGTCCCTTTGTCTCCCTCTTCTCATCTGTAAAATGGGCCCAGGGAACCTGGTTTTGGGGATTTTTGTGGTTGTATTTTGGGGTTCATTTGTTTTGTGCTGGGAACTGAACCCTGAGCTTCATGCATGCTAAGCACACATTCCACCATTGAGGTACATCCTTGGCTCTTTTGGGTGGCTTTTTTTTTTTGTACTGGGATGGAACCCAGGGCTGCCTACAAGGTAAGCAAGTGATCTATCAATGAACTACATCTCCAGCCCTTTTCATTTTTTATTTTGAGCCATGGTCCCATTAAGTTGCCCAGGCTAGTCTTGAATTTTTGAACCCCTCACTCAGCCTCTTGAGTAGCTGGAGTTACAGGCATGCACCACTGAAGTTTTGTTTTGTTTTGTTTTTGCGGTGCCGCAACTTGAACTCGGGGCCTTGCTAGGCAAGCACTCTACCAGTGAGCCAAATCCTCAACCACTGGCATGCACCATTGAGTCTGGTGGTTTGGGGTATTTGTGAGGGGAGCCATCTTAAGCAGCTTTCAGATTAACCCCTTAAATTTGGCTCCCTTGTATTAATCAGTATGGTCTGAGTTCTTGTTTTTGCAGTACTGGGGATGGAACCCAGGGCCTTTGTGCTGAGCTAAATCCCCAGTCTGGGGCTGGGGATTTAGCTCAAGTGGTAAAGTGCTTGCCTAGCAAGCACAAGGCCCTGAGTTCGACCCCCAGCACCCCCAATAAATAAATAAATCCCCAGTCCAATTTTTATTTTTATTTTATTTTGAGACACGGTCTCTAAATCACTGAGTCCAGGCTGAACTCAAATTTGCAGTTCTGTCTCAGCCTCTTAAGTGGTATGATGACAGACCTGGGCCACCAGGCCCAGCTGACCTGAGCTTTAATGTGTTCTTTAAAAAACACTTGTCAAGCTAGGCATGGTGGCAAACAAACACCTGTCATCCCAGCATTTGGGAGGCTTAGGTAGGAGGATCACAGAGTTTGAGGCCAGCCTGGGGTACTTAGCAAGACCCCATCTCAACAAAAACAAAACAAAACAAAAAACACTTGTCATTACTAGAAAGGTTGAGGCAGGAGAAATACAGAGGATTTGAACCCCGGCCCATTCAGTCTCAGCTCCCTACTACAGAGCTGAGCTACCTGCCACCCGGGAAGATATGAAAGATTTTCCAATTCAGCCGAGTTGCAGGCATGGATCGTTGAAGACTATGGTTTCTTGTTGCACCGCTAATCTCTCCCCACAAAAAAGCTCAACCCTTAGTTCTGCGTAGTGTTGTTTTGTTTGTTTTTTGGGACAGGATCTCACTTTGAAGTCCACGCTGGTCTGAACTCACTGTGTAGGCCAGGCTCACATCAAACTTGTGGGGATCTTCCTGTCTCAGCCTCTCAAGAGCTGGGATTACAGGCACACACCACCATGCCCAGCTTGGTGTTTTGTTTTTAGCTGTACTTGGAATGGAACCCAGGGCCTTGCTCATACTACAGAAGTTCGATGCCACAAGCTACACCCTAACCCTTGCCTTTTGTGTAAGTAGGTAACACAATGTGGTTACTCTGCCTGCATGTGTGTGAGTGGTACTGAAGTTGAACCTGGGTCCTTCACCCTGAGTTTGTACATCCCAGCCCTTTTTATTTTTTATTCTGAGACAGCTTCTCACTAAGCGCCTGAGTTGCCCAGACTGGGCTCAAACTTGTGATCGTCCTGCCTCAGCCTCTCACAGTGCTGGGATGACAGGCATGCATCATCAACCCTCGAGGATTTATCTCTCACACTCCTTAGTTTTTGTCCCAATCATTCCAGCCTCTGCCTGTGTGGTCACATGACCTCCTCTTTTCTCTGAGCATGTTTCCCTCTGCAATCTTGGTCTAATCTCACTCTGTCATAAAGATAATGTGTCATAGTACATATCTTGCTATTTAGCAAGACTGTCTCAAAAAAGAAAAAGAAAAAGTAATAAAAAGAGCTGAGGCTGGGGATTTAGCTCAGTGGTTAGAGTGCTTGCCTTGCAAGCACCAGGCCATGAGTTCGATCCCCAGCACCACAAAAAAAAAAAAAAAGAGCTGAGGTGTAGCTCAGTGCAAGGGCCCTGGGTTCCATGCCCAGTAAGTACTACACACACAGACACAAAAGTGGGGGTTTTAGATTCCAGACCACCCTGCTCCCCACGGTCCCAGCTCAGTCTCTCCCACTGCAGAACGGAGTCAGGGTCCCTCATCTTGCCGCACAGCAGCAGGAGGTGTAGCCCCTGAAGGTGTACCCAGCCAGATTCCCAGGCAAGCCCATCCCAGTGAAAAAGCTGGTGGAGACCAGACGTGGTGGTGCACACCTGTAATCCCAGCACTAGGGAGGTTGAGGCAGGAGGAGCATTGCAAGTTCGAGGCCAGCCTGGGCCACATAGTGAGTTGAAAGCCAGCCTGAACTGTACAGCAAGACTGACTCAAAAAAAAAAAAAAAAAAAGACCAGCAGAAGGAAGCAGTGCTGGCGGGCTGTGTGGACCTCTGCAGTCACTAGGGGGGGCGCGTGGACCACAGTGGAAGCTTGCCCGTTTAGGGACCATGGTGACCACCCCACCGGGACCCCACATACTGTCCTTTGCAGCGGGATACTTGGGGTTGACACACTTTGCTAGACTTCATCACATTGTAAATTTTTTTTTTTGGTGCCTGGCATGGAACTCAGGGCCTTGTGCTTGCAAGGCGAGCACTCTAACCACTGAACTAAATCACCAGCCCCCTTCATGTTACTTTAAATGCATCCTTTTCTTCACTCTCTGAGGTCTATCCAAAACAGATCAAATCTTTGTTGTTGTTGTGTTTTTTGGGTTTTTTTTGGTGCTGGGGATTGAACTCAGGGCCTTGCGCTTGCTAGGCAAGCACTCTAACCACTGAGCTAAATCCCCAGCCCAAATCTTTGTTCTTATAATTTGTCTCCCTCTCAACCCCTCACAACCACGACTCCACTTCCTGTCTCTAGATTTGCCTGTCCTGGACGTTTTCTGTCCATGGAGCCCACACTGTGCATCCTTCTGTGTCTGATGTCTCTCACTGAGCATGGTGACCTCAAGATCCATCCACACTGTGGCAAGAATCACAGCCTCATTCCTTTTCCTGGTTGAGTAATATTCCAGTGTTGGGACAGACCTTGCCATGTGTCCCTCTGTCCAGGCTGTTTTTGTTTAGTTTCATTTATTTATTTATTGATTGATTGATTATTGTGGTACTGGGGATCAAATCTAGGCCTTCCCACTGAGTTACATCCCCAGCCCTGTTAAAAAAAAAAATTTTTTTTTTTGAGACAGGTACTAAGTTCCCCAGGGTAGGGTTGAACTTGTGGTCCTCCTGCCTCAGCCTCCCAGAGCTCTGGGATTATAGCCTTGGACCACTGCACCCAGCTCACCATGCTGTTTTCCTCATTGGCCACACTCTGGGTATCTTTTCAACTTTTAAATTCATGAAACAAGGGAATGTGCTACCTACTCAAAAAACTTAAATTAGCACAGAGAAAGAAAGTAGTAAATTCTAGACTGTGGGAAACATAACAGGAAAAACAACTGATACTCATGAAAACTAAACCACAGGAAAAAAAGTGAGAAAGCAAGATGGGGTAGGGAGGGCAAGCTGAGAGATGAAAAGACACACAGGTGACACATCCAACACTTACAGGATGTGGACTTTATCCGAACCCACAGTACAGCACAAAAAAACCATACACAGTCTACACAACAATGCAGAGTGCACTGGGCAGTTGGTGTGATATTTAGGAACCATCATTAAAGTGTTCAGGTGCAACAAAGTTATCATGATCATGTAGAGTTTTTTTTTTTTTTCTGGTGCTGGGAATTGAACTCAGCACTGAACTAAATCTCCAGCCCCTCGCGATCATGTATAAAGGCAAAAGTGGGGGACTGGGGTGCACCTCAGTGGTGAGCACTTCCTAGCATGCACAATGCCCTGGGTTCCATCCCTGGCAACCAAATTTAAAAAATCACTCAATAAAAGATAGATGTGGTAGTGCATACCTGTGATCCCAGCAACCAGAAGGTTGAGGCAGGAGGATTGCCATGAGTTTGAGACCAGCCTGGGCTACATGGTGAGTTCAAGGCCAGCCTGGAATATATAGTGAGACCCTGTCTCCAGCACCCCCCACCCCATTAAAAAAAAAAGGAAAGAGCCCAAATCCCAAATGCCCATGACAGGAGACCAAAAGATGGCCAAACTAAATGTGGTCCATTCATATAATAGAACATTACTTAGCCATGAAAAAGAGCAAGGCTCTGACACACACTATCACATGGCTGGGCCTTGAGGCTATGCTACTCAGGGAACTGACCCAGGCACAGAAGGACACAGATTGTAGGGTCCTGATCCCAGGATGGCCCCAGCATCGTCAGATCCACAGAGAAGGAGGAAAGTGGTGCCCTGCAGAGGAGAAGGCAGGAGTCAGAGTTTCCTGGAAACAGAGGCTCGGCTTGGGGAGATGGAAAGTCCTGGGAGTGGATGGTGGTGACATCCATACAGCCATGCAATGTGCTTGATGCCAGCGAGCTGGGCTCTCAAAATAGCTACATATACATGAAATTACATACCTACTAATAAATTATTATAAATTATTATTTTGTTTCTTTGAGATAGGAGCTAGCTATATAGTCCAGGCTGGACTTGAACTTGCCACCTTCCGCCCTCAGCTTCCCAGAGTGCTAGGATTACAAGTGTGCACCACCATGCTCTGCTTCTATCTTTTTATTTTTTTGCGGGGTTTTTTTTTTTGTGTGTGTGTGTGTGTGCTGGAGATTGAACTCAGGGCCTTGTGCGGTTTAGGCAAGCACTCTAACCACTGAGCTGCACCCCTAGTCCCACACCTCCACCTATATGTTCCATACCCACCAGGATGATTACATGCAGTCATGTGATCCCAGCCTGGCCAATCAGGACATCCCATTACTTAGCCACAGCAATTGGTTCAACAAGTGCATGTGTCCCAGGTTGGGTCAAAAGAACCTCCCCTGGGACTCTTGGTCCTGGAAGAGGTGCTGAACATCCCATTAGAGCTTACAAACTGATGGGGGATGAAGTTTGGAGCTGAAACGTCAGCTTTGTCCCCCTAAAGGGGAAACCCATTGGAAAAAAAACAAGAGAAGACAGCAGAGCTAATGGATGAAGAGGTGGACAAGATCCTTGGAACTCTGAGGGTCCTGCATCCAACCAAGCCTGAAACCAAGTAAGCTGCCGGGACTCACTCAACTGTGACTGTGACCCACAGGGGACACTTGGTGATGTCCCCAGCTACATTTTGGTCCTTGCGAGTGGGTGGAGGGAGCTACTGACAGTGGGGGGAAAGCCAGGCCCAGTGGCACCAGCTTGCAGTCCAAGCACTGGGGAGGCTGAGGCAGGAGGCTCACAAACTGGAGCCCAGGTGGGACAATTTAGCAAGTTATGGAGACACTGGTCAAAAAACAAGAACAAACAAGAGGACGTAGGGGCTGGGGGCACTGTTCCACATCCTGCAGTGCCCAGGACACTGATCCCAGGGAATGATTCAGCCTTGAATGTCCAAGTGCTGAGGGAAAGAGACCCTGAGTTGGACCCATCCCTGGGCTTGTGAGTTCTGGGAGCAAAGAAAACATTAGTTTCAGTTTCTGTCACTTGCAACCAAAACAGTCTGACCAGTACAGGGACAAGCACTCAGGAGCCTGAGGCAGCTCGAGGCCATCCTGGACTACATAGCGAGATCTTGTTTCAGAAAAACAAAATAATACAGGGGACAAGACACAGTTGGGGTACTTGGAGATACGGAAGCTGGTCCCTGCAGATGTCCGAACTGGGCTTTGCAGAAACCACACCAGGTTGGGAGTACTTGGCTCAGAACTGGGACTTTATTTTTATGTAATTTATTTTTGGGGGTGCCGGGAATGGAACCCAGGGTCTTGCACATGCGAGGCAAGTGCTCACCATGGAGCAACAGCCATGGCCCTTTTGTGTATTCATTTTTGCAGTACTGGGGATTGAACCCAGGGCTGTTGCACTGAGCTACATCCCCGGCCCTTTACAAAAATTATAAAATTTTGAGACAGGGTCTTGAGAATTTGGTCAGTCTGGTCTTCTTTGATCCTCCTGCCTCTGCTTCCAGAATGCTGGGATGGCAGGCATGTGCTGGGGATCGAACTCAGGGCCTTGCTCTTGCTAGGCAAGTGCTCTACCATTAAGCTAAACTCCACCTCCACTGTGTGTCCTTCTGTGTCTGGCATCTCTCACTGAACACAGTGTCCTCAGGGTCCATCTATGCTGTGGTGAGTATCACAGCCTCACTCCTTTTCCTGGCTGAGTAATATTCCAGTGTGCATATTTGTCACTGATGGACAATTGGATTGTTTGTAACTTTTCACTATTATTAATTGTACTGCTATGATTTTTCTTTTCAGTATAAAGTTCTCACCATATTAAGTCCTACTCCAAATGCTTAATACACACTGGTACTTAGAAATGTCTTTTAAAAAAAAAGAAGTCTTATGAAAACCCTTTGAGAAGTACAATGATTATCCTCAGGACTAGGTCTTTTTTTTTTTTTTTTTTTTTTTTTTTTTTTTTTTTGGTGCTGGGGATCGAACCTAGGGCCTTGTCCTTCCGAGCCAAGCACTCTAACAACTCCCCAGCCCAATTATCTTCAATTTTGATTCTTTTCCTCCCCTGCTTCTTCTTTTGTGGTATGAGAGATTGAACCCAGGGCTTTCACACTGAACTCTATCCCCAGCCCCCTTTATTTATTTATTTATTTTTTAACTTGAGGCAGGGTCTGGCAAAGTCACTTAGTTGCCCAGGCTGGGCTGGAACTTGGGATCTTCTTGTTTCAGCCTCCCAAAGTGCTGGGATGGCAGGCGTGCACCACCATGCCTGGCAGTTATCCTCATTTCATAGCTAGGTCTGGGGTTGCACAGCTGTGGAAGGAAGGCCTGGAATTTGAATCCTGAAAGTCCTAACTCCTGCATTCCCCTGGGCTCTTGATCCCCTCTGTTAGCCTTGCCTGCAGCAGCGGGAACAGGTCACAACCAGCAGGGGGCAGAGCCCTCTTGGTCCCTGCCCCTGCTGCTGGGCCGCCGACCCGGGTAGTGGGGTTCTTCCCGCACCTCTGTGGGATGCGCTGAAAGCAGGGTGGTGGCGTCCCAGAAGTTCTGCAAATACTCCTCTCTTGAACCATTGGTCCAGAATGAGTCACCCGGGACCAGCCTGGCCTCTGGAATCTCCCTGGGGCTGGCCAGCGCCCATCCTAGGTGCCAGTCCAGAAAGTCCCAGGGTGGGTGACATCATTACTTGGGGTGGCCACACGTGCACCAGGAGGACCTGCCTCCTGGGATCTTTGCCCTGTACTTCTTTATTTTGAGGCAGGGTCTCCCTAAGTCTCTAAAGTGCCCCGGCTGGGCTGGAACTTGGAATTCTTCCCCAGCCACCCAGAGTCCTGGATGACAGGTGTGCACCACCACACCTGTCATCCTCTTTGCTTCCAAACTCGGTGCAGGTCAGTACTTGGGTTACTCTGGTGGCTGCCTTTCGGGGGTGAGGAACCTCCTTAGGGCGGCTGTGATCTCTGCCCTGACAGCCCAACCTGCTCTGCTTTGAATGCTCTTTTCCCTGGCCTTCCTTTTCCACTGCTTTGCCCCAAGCTGTACCACCTCTGCTCTCTCCCAAGGCTCCCTGTTGCCCTGGGGACAGAGCCAAACCCCACTGGCTCCCCTGACCTGGGGTTGGGTGCAGAGTACAAGGAAAGAGGGCATGATGGGCGTCCTCATCCCTCCCCAACCCGTCCCCAGCCCAGCTCACTGTCAGCCCTGGACAGGAAGACTCTCCAAGTTTACCTCCTTCCTGCAGCTCAGGGGTGGGAGCTCAGCCTCCTCTGGTTTAGTTCTTGTCCCTAGATGAACCCGGTCCCAAATGCCACCTCTGGGTTGGGGATTTAGCTCAAGTGGCAGAGCACTTGCTGGTGACTGCAAGGCCTTGAGTTTGATCCCCAGCACCCCCCAAAAAAAGACATCCCAAATGCCACATCTGTGCCCCACCCCATCCAGCACAGGATGGCAGACAAGTGGCTGCTGGTTCTACCCTGACTGTGCCACCCTACTGCTTCATAACCTTCCACGGCTCCTGAAAGCCCACGGTGGAAAGGCCTCGCCCCAGCATCCCAGGACCCTGCACTACCACCCTTCCCCCTTTGCAGTCCCCAGCCCCAAGACCCTCATGGGCTCTGTGTGTGCCCCTGGTTGTTTCCCTGACCCACAGGGACCCAGGGCCCGGGCAGGTGTTGGGCCTAGGCCTTTGCCTGAGCCTGGAGCAGAGGCAGCAAGGCCCAGCCCCATAGACTCAAACCCGTCTGGCGGGTTCGCAGCTCACTGACATGACAGGGCACTAAGGCTAGAGGCGGCAGGATTACACTGCAGAATCCAGGAGGTAGCCGTGCCGGCAAACATGGGGAGCTGGGCCAGATTCACCTGAGGACCCGGGAGCCAGGCAGGTGGGCCTGGGCAGGGAAAGCAGAGTGGGAGGGAGCGGAGAGTGGGGCTGCATAGCCGGTGGGGTGTTGGGGAGGAAGGAGGGAGAGAGACAGAGACAGAAACAGAGAGAAACAGAGAGATGTGAGACACAATGAAGTCAGGTGTTGTGGCACAAGTCTGTCATCCCAGCATTCAGGAGGCTGAGGCAGGAAGATCACTGCAAGTTTGAGGCCAACCTGGGCTACATAGTGAGGTCAAGGTCAGCAGGAACTACATAGTGAGACACTGTCTCAAAAAAAAAACAAAAAACAGAGAGAAACAGACACACAAAAACAGATAGACAGCCAGAGACAGAGAGAGAGACAGAAAAGAGAGAGAGCTAAACGCAGAGAGAGATACTGGGAAACAGAGATAGTGAGTGATAAAAGGAACCAGGGGAGAGGCAGACATGGCAGTGCCTAGCTGCTCCTGCCTCAGTTTCTCCAGTGCATGCCAGGCAGGCGCAGGAGACGGGCCCAGGCCGCTGGCCAAGGGGAAGCGGGCACAGAAAGCAGAAGTGGCCAGAGGTGGCGGGCAGGAGGGGCGCCCGTGGCAGCTGGGATTGCCGGGACTTTCCAGGCTGGGGAGAAGAAACAGGAAGTGACTTCCCATCCCCATCCCCGTCCTGCGCTCCCACTGGGCAGAGCTCTGCGCACACACCTGCCCCTGCTCACCTGCTCAGGGTTGGAGCTGCTGCTCCCCGCTCCCCCATGCTCCTCCGCTCCTCCTTGCATCCATTTCCTGGACCTCCAGCCAGGCACAGCAGGGAGGGAAACTGAGGCTGGGGGGGGTAGGGGCTCCAGTATGGGGAGGCTGAGGGCCTGAGAATCTCATTGTTGATAGCCTTCAGGTTTTCTTGGAGTTTTCTGCTGTTTGAAATATTTAAGAGGACTGGGGTAGGGTGAGGTGGTGCGTGCTTGTCACCCAGCTACTCTGAAGGCTGGGGTAGGAGGGTGTCAAGTTTGAGGCCAGCCTGGGCAATTTACCAAGGCCCTTGTCACAATAACAGAAAGGACTCGAGGTGCAGCTCACTGGTGAGCACTTGCCTAGCATGCATGGGACCCTGTATTTGATCTTCAGAATGGCAAAAAGAAAAACAAAACAAAAACAAACCTAGGTGCTGTTTATGTGGTCATCTGAACAACCCAGCAAGTAGCTACTGTCCATTCTCCCGGTTTCATTCTATAAACGGGGCAACGCAGGGATGGGGAGGTTACTGACTCCTGGGGTCACGCAGCAATAAGCAGAGCTGCGCCCAGAGCTCCAGCGTTGGGTCCCTGATCTTCTCCATGGCCACCTCTTGTGGCTCCTTGGAAATCCCCGAATCTGACTAATTCCCCAGACATCCAGGGACTTGGCACATTCCTGCACGATGAGCCGGCTCCACCCGGCCTGGCCCCGGCAAACTGCCCCATCTCAGGCAGAATGGCCCAAGACAGCTGCTCGGTTTGCCAAGGTAGACGTGGCAAAGGGCGAGTCTGCGCCTCTTTCAGGTTCCGTTGGTGACTTTTGGCTGGTCACAGAACAGTTCTGTGCCTCAGTTTCCTCCCCTCTGAGAGCCAGGTAATACCAGGGATCTCAGAGAGCTACGGTGAGAGACTCCAGCCTAGGACCTGAGCTCAGAGAGTCTCAGAGCTCTGCTGACTGCCTTGACGCTGGCTTCTTTAAAATTTCTTTTCTGCTTTCTTTCTTTTTTCCCAGTGCTCGGGACACGGCCCCCCACATGCCAGGCAAGCACTCATCACTGAGCTCTGTCCCCAGGCCCTCTTTTTATTTTGAGATAGGGTTTTACTAAGTTGCCCAGGTAGCCCTCAAACTTGGGATCCTCCTGCCTCAGCCTCCCAAGTAGCTGGGATGATGGGCTTGGGCTGCTGCCTGGCAGTTCTCAAGAAATTTTACATTAAGGGTTTCGTGTTTTCATTTTTCGTGAGGCCTCAAAAATTGTGTGGCTGGTCTTGTGTGGGAGAAAATGCGATTGGACATCATCCATTCTTCAAACTGGCTCATCCACTCTTCCAAATCTCAAGTGTCTGTTGCTTGATGTAACTGTTCCACATTAACTTTGATTTTGCTTTTTTTTTTTTTTTTTTTTGGTGTTGGGGATTGAACTCAGGGCCTTGCACTTGCTAGGCAAGTGCTCTACTACTGAGCTAAATCCCCAACCTTTTCACATTAACTTTGGAAGATGGTTTCAGCACAGCATGCATGAGTCCCTGAGTTAGATTAGTGACCCCCCACCCCCTAAAAAAGAAAGAAAAAGTAAAATAGTTTCAAAGTCAAGATCGTATCCTAAATACCATCCCAAGGTGCAGCCCACTCTGGATAGATCATTTCTTCTCTTTGGGACTCAGTTTCTCCATTTGCCCCTTTGTCCTTTCAGGTTTGGTTACAGAGAGCCCTTAGCCTAATTCTGTTTTCCAGCTGCATATCAGACCAGGTCTTTGAACAGCTTTTTTTTGGGGTGCTGGGGATCGAGCTCAAGGCAAAGCACTTGCGCTTGCTAGTCAAGTGCTCTGTCATTTGAGCTAAATCTCTAACCCCCTTTGAACAGCTTTTACTTCGCCTAGATTTCCTGTCTATCTGGCAAAGTCCTACTTGAACTTCAAAACCCCAGCTTCAGTATCTTCTCCACCATGCAGCAGTCCAGAATGCGTTAGACAGAGACTTCCTGTCTCTCTGAGCTCTGGGCTTCACTGTGCCTCTGGGAGTGTCTGGTCCTGGCTCCCTGTCTCAGGGCAGATCAAAGGACTGAACCCTTGCTGGGCTGCAGCTCTGCTCAGCCTGAGGCCTGCCACAGAGCAGCATCTCCAAGTTCACTGAATGAAAAAAAAAAAAGCCCATAAATATGCAAACTCCAACTCTGAGGTTGGAATGGGGTCAGGGGGCGTATGCTGGTGGTGAGTTGGGTCCAGGTGACTGTGTAGTCATCTCCGACATCTGGATCTGTCTGCACCGACCTAGCCCACCCCATTGAGTCAAATTACCTCCAGACAGGCCTTGAAGTTGAGATCCTCCTGTCTTAGCCTCCTGAGTAGCTGGATTACAGGTGCATACCACCATGCTTTGCAGTTCTTAATAATTTTTGCATTGAGGTCCCTCCCTGTGTTTTCGTTTTTCATGGGTTCTTGAAAGTTGTGTGTACCTAGGTTCTGGTCATTGCTGGGTCTCACCTCCTTCCTTGCCTAGAGAAATCTGGACAGTTTCCAACTGGCAGCTGAAAGCTTCTAAGGGGTGCAGGGGTCCTCACCCAGCCCGAAAGGACCCTGCTCTCTTGGGGTAACCCCCGAGCCCCAGGGTGCGTCACCGTGTCGGCTGGGCCTCAGGTCTGTATTCTGGGAGAGCGACTGATGCGTGATCAATGGAACTATCGGAGGGCAGGCAGTGAAGGTAGAGAAACACACAGACTGGGCTACAAGGGGCATGTGGAAAGGCCCGGAGGGGGTTGAGGAAGGAGGAGCGGAGTTGTACAGCAAAGCAGGGTCGAATTCACTCGCGTGTTGCAGGGGAGGAAACTAAGGCTGGGGAGCCCGACACACAAGCCAGGGTCTTCAGCACCCGCACTCTAAGGCCACCACAAACCACGCCCATAACCACGCCTGTCTTCAAAGCCCCGCCCCGCGGCATGACCGGAAGTGAGCGGGGCCCCCAAGATGGCGCCCGAAACCCGGAAGTGAGCGGCGGCCACCGAGCGGCTCGGAGAAACTGAGGCGTCGTGAGCTTCGCGCCTGGCCGCACCCGGCTCCGAGGTGAGGCGTCCGGCCGCGACCCCCGCTACGGACCCAGCCCCGCCGCTATCTCTGCGCGGCCGAGCGCGAGGGGCCTGGCGCTCCCCGTCGGGGTTCCGGGCTTCGCGGGGCGAGGGCAGTGGCGACCCCCGCGCGGCCCTCCGCGACCCCTGACCCTTCCCCAGCCTTCTGCCGGAATCCCTCTTTCGCGCTGCGTGTTCACCCCGACTCTGCCTGGTCTGGAAATCCTTGACCCCAGGCTCCTCGGTGACACTATAGGAGAGCCCCCTATTGACCCAGAACTCGTGTTTCCCTGACCTCTTGACATCTCCCTCCTTGTGACTCTTAACCCTGTGCATCTGTTGGCCCTTTCCTCTGGGTGCCCCAGATCTCCTGTCCCGGTGACCCCAGGTCCCAGGCTCCTTGGGGATCTAGGACCCCTTTTGCGCCCCCCCCAGCCCTTTCGCTCACAGCCCTCCCCCTGGTCCACAGCCCTGGGGGCTCCCTCCGCTGGACGGAGGCTCACTGGGCATGACTGACCCCGGGCGTCCTCACGGGCTCTGCCCAGCCTGTGGGTGAAAAGTGCTCAGCCCGAGTGACTGAGATCCGGAGGGACTCTTAAGGATCCCTGAGGTTGACGGGGGCAGAGATCTCGCAGGGATGAGGAGCGCCCCCAGGGGCGTCCTGCCAGGTTACAGCTCTCCCCAGCACCGCAGGTCCTGGGCAGAAGGCCGGTGGGGCCTGGAGGGACCAAGCCAGACTGGCCTGGGGCTGTGAGAGCCAGGAGCCATCCAGCGCCTGGGGTGGGGGTGCCTCCCTGGATGAAATGATTGCTAAGTTAAAAAAAAAAAAAAATCCTGTGTTTAAACTGTGCAGCGGGGACATCCCCGGACTCCGCTTCCCGGAATGCCTGTGGGTCATGCCTGCCCTGGAACATCTTTCCTGTCCAGGAATGATCGGTGCCATCTGTTGCGCCCTGCCAGTGGTGAACCGGGGTGCCTGGCCCCAGGGGCAGCCTGCGGGACTCCTGTTGGCAGTTCGGGGGGTGGTGAGTGTTGTCCAGTGTGGCAAGGGGGTGCCCGAGCAAAGTGGGCTGCCCCGAGCTGGGAAACTCATGAACCTGCTGTCAGATGAGGTGACAGGCACGCCCGGAGCCTGGCACTTGGGAACGGCTCCCTGAGGGAGCTTCCTAAGGGAATGCGGACCCAAAGGCCCTGCTGGTGACAGGAATTGAACTTGGAGAAATCTTCAGGGGCAGGGCCTTCCAGCTGGGAAAGTGAGCGTGTGAGCTGTTTCTAGCTGCGCCGGCTCTAGGATGTTGATCAGTTGCGGACCCCTTCCCAGGACTCTATTCAAGAGTGGCAAGGAGCAGGCCTCCTAAGGCTGTAGTGCTGGCATCCCCACCCCTTCCTGCCAAGCCCCCTCCTGCTTCCAGCCTTCCTGGTTGTCCTGGTCCTGGATTTTCCCAGGGGAGGCCCCAGAGATGGGGAGGAGTTGCCTTTCAGACCCCTGGTGGGTGGGGGAATGAGGCAGGGGCTGGTCCTGGGCCTTGCTGGCAGGGGAGGGATAGAAGCAGGTCTGCTAGCCTGGGGCAGGGAGGAGGGGGGACCCCAGCTGTGCTCACAACCTGCCTGAAGCAGGACCCCAGCTGGTAGAAGGGCTGGGGCAGATGAGTGTGGAGAGCTCTAGGGCTCATACAGGGGTCTTTTCCAGGGGGAGTCTCTGTGGGCTTTGAAGTCTGGTAAAGTGCAGGTGGGTAGGAGGATATCCACGCATCCTGAGTACTCCAGCCACATGACCCAGGGCCGGCCTCTGCCCTCCACCCTGGTGGGGAAACCGAGAACCAGAAAGCCTGCACTTGGCCTGTGTGTCAAGCCACAGCCTACAGGCCTATCCTGCACCCGCCTTTCCATCCTGGGGTATGATCAGTCCAGGGTTGGCCTGAGTTCCAGCAGTGTCACAGACTTCCCCCTTTGGGGACCTGGCAGGAAACACTGACACAGCGGGAGAATGCACCCTAATAAAGAGGCAACTGTGTCTGCCAGTGTGCCTGGTCCCTGGGGGCTGCCCCCCTTCAAGGGCAGGATCAGCTTCTTTCCCCGTTTTAGTGGGGGAAGGAGTGTAACAGAATCCAGAATCATCAAGGTACTGGTACCAGAGGTTGACACAGTGGGGTGTGTGGAGGAGACCCCTGTACCCCATGGTGCCAGCACAGCCCCAGGTTATGTGTGTGCGTGTGTGTGTGTATGTGTGCTGGCCAGTATATGTGCTTGTCTGGCATCAGCCTGTGCCAGTGTGAGCATGTGCAGGCATCTTGCATACCTGCTTATATGTGTGTCTATGGGGATGTGCCTGTGTTGCCCATACACACGTCTATGTGGTTCCTGGTGGGCAGGTTCAGAGTTGAGGGCTCTGTGGTCAGACAGCATGTGGGGAGGGCCAGGTGTGACCAGATGCTGGGTGCAGCCCAAGGCGAAGTCACCCAGGGTCCTTCCCTGGCCGTGTGGGTGCAATGCCCCTGCCCCAGGATGTGAGTCCCAAATCTGGGCCTAGCAGGATTGATGAACAGATTTTCTCTGGGGCTCTGTTGATGGTGATTGCCACCTCTGGGTCCCTACTCCCTTGCCTGGGATGTGAGACTGCATCCTCCCAGTGCGGCTTCGGGGTACGAGGCGCAGCCCTGGGCGATATGGATTCCTGGTGAAAGCGGTCTGCCTGTGTCAGGCCTGTGGTCAGCAGGGCAGGCCTAGCCTCAGCACCGTGGATGCTCCGAAGTTCTGTCCTTGCCTGAGGTGATGGCTAGGGCTCAGACTACCCTGGGCTCTGGATGGCAGGCAGGAGCCATGGCCCCCTACACCTGCAGGGAATGGAGGGGCAGGGCAGTGACCCTGGTGCTGTGGTGCAGAGTGGGTCTGGTGACTTGCAGCTCCTGTTCCTGAGGAGGCTCTGGGGACAGCCTGGCCTGGGGAGGGGGCAGGGGTGCCCTCTGCTGTGCAGGCTCCAGGAGGTGTCGCAATGGGCAGGTGTTCATTTGTCTCCTGTTTTGTGCCAGGCACTGCCCAGAGCTGGGGAGGGTGGTGGGCAGGTGGGTGAGCCCTGGAGCAGCACCTAGTCTTTTTTTTTTTTTTTTTTCCTTGAGACAATGTCTTGCTGTGTAGCTCAGGCTGGCCTTGAACTCACTAGGTGGCCTTTGAACTTGCTGCAATCCTCCTGCCTCAGCCTCGCAAGCACTGGAATGATAGGTGTGCACCACCACAACATGGTCTGTCGGCGTTTTGTTGCCCATGATTCCTGCAGGTCCTTTTCCCTGTGTCCTAAACACAGATCCTAAAGCCACTTCGGAACCCATGTTCCCAAGAGGGGAAGGCCAGGCTGTGGCTGGTGTCTCCCAGACCTTGCCATGGGCTACTGGCAGCCAAGGTGCAGGCCAACGGTGCTGGATCCCATGGCCCACTCCAAACAGAAACAGATCCCTAAGCGAAACCGAAACAGGTGGTGCTGGTCTTCGATCCCAGATGCACTGTGTTTTCGAAAGTGATGGTGATGTGCCCAGATTCCTGCGGACAAGTCACTCATCTTCCTGAGAGTCCCTCACCCCCACAGGCCAAAGGCCACAGACACGGGATGCGCTGAGGGTCCAGGTGGGCAGTGAACCTTTATGGACTGACTCACCGATGCCGGGTGGGGCATCCAGGCCCTGCGCTGAGAGTTGAAGAGAAGGTCCCTGTTCTAGGCTCTGGGAGCACCTGGCCGCCTGCCCTGAGTGCTGTCTGTCCCGCGGTGGCCAGTGGCCTGTCCCCAGGTGTCAGGTATGCTGAGCGAGTGCTTGCCCTGCCCTGCAGGGCAGAGTGTGTGTTCGCGGCTGTGGGATCTGTGTTGTGTCGGCATGTAGGACCCGTCAGGGTGTCCAGATCCGGATGGAGGTGCGCAGTGGAGCTCGTGCGGGCTGGAGGTAGGCAGTGCTCTTCTCCGAGTGATCAGAGTGTCCTCAGAAGTGGGGAGTTTGACTCCCCCGCTGTCTAGGCCTGGCCAGGTCATGGTTCAGCACTTGGGATGTGGGCCTGTTGGTGTTGCTCAGGCCTGGTTGAGCTGGCCAGGGACATTTTTGGGGTGCTGTCTCAGATTCTAGAATGACTGGACTCCCATCAGCTCAGGCCTCCTGGATCCCCAAGTGGATGTAGGGGGTTCTCAGGGATGGCCCTGGGGGTGTCCCAGGGAGTGGTGGGGGGCCAGGTGTGGCAGCTTGACTCTCCACTTTGAGCCAGAGGAGGCCACCCCCAACCCAGACCCATAGTTTCTCTTGAAAAACCAGCTGATCTGGAAACCCAGGGCCACATTCCTGTGCAGGAGGCCCTGCTGTGCCCTCCTGTGGGGCTCTTGTACTCCCCAGCCGGGCCCCCACCCACCCACTGGGCTCTCATGGGAGTTTCGCCTCTGGGAAGGGCTTCCTCCCCAGAACCTGTCCTTGTACTCTTGGCTGCTGGTCACTTTAGAGCCTCGGTTTTCCTACACATGGCCTGGTCCTAGACGGGGACCATGTGGCTGGCCCTGCAGGGCTCAGGGATTGGCCGCAGAGATGCCCCATTTGTTCAGTTCCCCGAGGCCCGTGGTGGTGGGACCTTCCAGGGCACAGGGGACTCTGAAGAGGGGTCCCATGGAGGGCCCTGGTTCAGAGGTTACACTGGAGGGTTGAGGGGCCTGTGACGTCCCTGGAGTCCTCAAGAGCAGAGGCCTCTCTACCGGAGGCAGAGGGCAGCTCAAAGGCCCCAAGCATTTGAGAGGCTCCAGATGGGTGATGTGGCAGGAATGTCACATTCTCTGGAAGCTGGACCCACCCAGCCATGATAGCAGCACAGGAGGAGATAAGAGATAAGAGCCCAGAGTGGCGCTGCACTCACCTGGCCCGGCCCACAGGAGAGCAGGCACCCAGCTCACTCTGCGGGAGTCTGAGCTCACTCAGAGGGGACCTTGGGTCTCCCTCACGGTGTTGCCATGCCCAGAGAACCTGCACCCTGAGCAGATGCAGACACCTCACTCTGGGTCCCTGTTGGTGTCACCCCAAGAAGGGGCTGAGCCTTCTCCCCCTGGAACCCATAGGGCCTCCTGACTGGGATGAAGCTCCCCTGGGATGTTCCTGGCCCCCCCAGGCTGGATGAGGGAGCCGAGGACAGCAGTGACGTAGGGCCACTCACCAGGACTGGGGCAGCCTAGCCACTGCTGTCCAGCTGTCCATGTCTGTAAGGGGGCATCTGACATCAAGCGGGGCAGAGGCAAGTTGGGGGGGCAGAGATGCTTCTCCATGTGGGCCTCAAATGAACCAGGGCTCATCAGTTTCAAAGATCCAGGGTATCGTGGATGAGGGGGAGGTGGCTTAACATCCACCCTGGGCAGGGACCCTGGCTCAGGGGAGACCACAGCTCAGGTGTGAGATGCCTTTTTTTGGTAGAAATTGGGATGGAACCCAGGGCCTTTGCACTGAGCTGCATCCTCAGCTCTTTTTTATTTCATTAAATTTTGAGACAGTCTTGCTAAGTTACCCAGGCTGGGCTCTAACTTGCAATCCTCCTATCTCAGCCTCCTAGCGTGTGGGATAACAGGCGTGTGCCATCAGGTCTGGGTCTGAGGTCTTTTTTTTTTGAGACAGGGACTCACTATGTAGCCCAAGCTGGTCTCAGACTCACAGCAGTCCTCTTGCCTCAGCCTCCTGAGTGCTCTGATGACAGGTGTGTATCACCACACCCAGCTGTTGGGAGCTTGCTCTTTCCCCTCAGATGCCACTGTCTTCTAGTGGTGTCAGCATCCCCGGTACATGGGGCTAAGCGCTTGTGCCTGCCCCACACTTGGCTGGTGAGAGGACCAGGGTGCCTCTGTCCTTTCTCGCTGACTTTGAGGACAGTGGCTCTGTCATGGGGTGGTATGTGGGGTCCTCCTGTGCCTCTTCGCCCACGTGCAGCTGCTGCTTCCAGGACTGAGTCAGGTGATGGCCCATGAGGAGTCCCCTGTTGAGGGCTTCCCTTGCTCACTGCCTACTCCCTGGGCCAGGCCTGGATTTGGTACAAACTGGTGGCTGTGTGTGGAGGCCCCAGCAGTAGGGTCAGATGCGAGGCTGCTGTGCTGACACTACCTGGTCCCCAAGAGCCCGGCCACAGCCGCTCAGGGCTCACTTTGGTGTCTACCTCCTGACTTCCCTTTCCCTGCACCCTGCCTGGGGTGTGAGGCCTTGTGTTGAATTGCCCAGCCCATTCTTCCCTGCCCAACTGTCTTTTATGCTTTCCTGCTGCCCCTACCCCTGGAAGATCCTGGGAGGCAGGGGTGTGCGATTCCTCTGGAAATCAGGGTGCAATGCATGGCATCCCTGCTGTGACCCATTGCATGCCCCCAAGAAAGGGCCATGGCTGACCACCATAGGCCGTACCCAGCCCCACCTGCACCTTCCCTTGTGGGAGTCATTCTAGCTGAGGCCACCAAACTTCCCCGGAGGAGAGCAAGGGTGGAACTGGAAATTCAAGAAACAAACCTGAACCCGGCATGCATGGTGTCCCACATGCCTGTCATCCCTGCGGTTTGGGAGGCCAAGGCAGGAGGGTTCCAAGTTCCAGCCCCAGGCTGGACAAGTAATCGAAACCCTGTCAAAGTAATAAAAAAAAACCAAAAAGAGCTGGGGATGTAGTTCAGTGTGAAGGCCCTGTGTTTCAATCCCAGGACTGAAAAATTTAAAAATTGGGGTTTTTTTTTTGTTTTTTTTTGTTGTTGTTTTTTTGGTGCTGGGGATTGAACTCAGGGCCTTGTGCTTGTGAGGCAAGCAAAAATTGGTTTTTTTGTTTTTTTTTTTTTGAGACAGTCTCACTGTGTAATTCAGGCTGACCCCAAACTCACTATGTAAACTGGGCATGGTGGTGCATGCCTGTAATCCCGGAACCTGGGCGGCGGAGGCAGGAGAATCGCTGTGAGTTCAAGGCCAGCCTGGGCTACATAGTGAGTTTAAGGACAGCCTGAACTACATAGCAAGACCCTGTCTCCAACAAAACAAAACAAAACATTCATTATGTAACCCAAGCTGGCCTTGACCTTGCAGCAATCCTCCTGCCTCAGCCTCCCAAGTACTAGAATTATAGTCATGTGCCACCACACCCAGCCAAAAATAAAATTTTATAAAAGCCTGTGCCGCGGGCCTCCTGCGCTTCACAGCAAGCTTGTCTTGTCCGTGTCCTTCGGGGATGGGCTTCCCATCTGGCCTTTTTGTGAAATCCCAGGCCCGGGCACTGGCTCGTGTGTTCGTGTGCATGGGCTGTGCAGGCCTGAGGTTAGCCGCAGTGGCCTCTGCCCAGCATTGGCATCCCAGGGCAGCTGCATTCCAGATGCTTCCCAGGGACTCTGGAAACTCAAGGTCACAGCACTGGGCCTGTCTCAGCCTCCCAGGGGGTTGGCCGAAGGTCAGGGCTGACTCTTGCTGGAGCTTAGACCCCTGTAGGAGTTTCCTGGGCCTGCAGTCACCCCAGACTGGGTTGCTGGAGAGCTGGAATTTAAATTGTCACAAAGCCCGGTGTGGTGGTGCACACCCGTGATCCCAGCACTCAGGAGGCTGAGGCAGGAGAATTGCTGTGAGTTCAAGGCCAGCCTAGACTAAATAGTGAGACCCTGTCTCAAAAACCCAATAAAAAAGTCCTGTCACGGTTTGGAGCCCAGAGTCAGGTTGGGCCAGGGCCTGGGGAGGTTCCTACCCGCCTCTTCCCTCTCCTGGGCCTCCAGGCATCCTGAGGCTTATATTGTGTCACCCCGGCCTTTGCCTTCACATGACCTGCTCCCCAAGGCCAAGTTTCCAAATTTGAAAATTTGTTTCCAAATTTCTCTATTTATTTATTTATTTAGGTGCTAGGGATTGCACTTTTTAAAAAAAAAAAACAAGAATACAAATTGTATGATTTAGGGCCCACCCTACTCCAGTATGCCCTCATCTTAGCCAGCTATGAGGTATGACCAAAATATTCGGTAAATGTTTTTTACGTTAAAAAAAAAAATTACAGGAAAGGGACACATTGTCACAAATCCCCCTCATTTCAACTACACTTATCCCATCTCTCTTGTCACCTTCGGCCGCAGTTCTGTAAGTCCTCTCTCATGAGTGTCTTTATGAAGTGTGATAAAGTACACGGTGAATGCTGCTGCCGAGCGCATGAAGACATGTGTCCTTGTCCATCTTATTCCCCAGATCTGATACTACGTGACTTCAGCTCTTTTCCAAAGTCAAAATGACCATGAAAGGTAAATGTTCTGAATTGATTCAGGACATTGAGGCAGCCAGGACAGCGCAACTAAGGACATGTAAGAGGACTTCCAGAGCTGCTTCAGAAAGTAGCAAGCGGGGCTGGGGGTTTAGCTCAAGTGGTAGAGCGCTTGCCTAGCAAGCACAGGGTCCCGAGTTCAACCCCTAGCACCAAAAAAAAAAAAAAAAAAGTAGCAAGAATGATAGGATACATGTATTTGAAGAAAGGGGGCACATTTTAAGGCATGGCAACACATCTTTCATTGTCTTAAGTTTTTGTACAATTTAAACATTCACTATATTTTTTACACACCTCTTACATCTGGAAAGGCCTTATCTCCAAATGAGGTCACACTTACAGGTGAATTTCGGGACACCTCTCCATTCCCCCAGTGCTCTTACCTGTCCCATGTCCCCTCCCCGTCATGGGGACAAGTCCTCAGCACCATGGGTCTGGTCTGGCCTTGTGTGTCCCCAGCATAAACCAGTCACTGAGGACCCTCCTCTGTCCCTGCCTATGTGCACGCCACACCCCAGCCGTGTGGGGCCCAGCGGCTGTATCCCAGCCCCTGTGCCTTTGGGTTCCAGAACTGGGGTGGAGGGCGGCTGGACCAGGTATGCACAGGTGGGTGGTTTGCAGGCCCCTCTAATGGGATGGGGAGAATCCAGAGTTGTGTCGTGGGCCTCAGTCTCCCTGGGTGTCAAATGAGGGAATTCTCCTAGGGTGTGCTGGGATGGTGTTGGGGGTCAGAACGGCGCCCCTTTTCCTCCACCTGGTTTATTCTCTGGCTTCACCTCAGAGCTTGGGGATGGATATGGGGTCTCCCAGGATCTGAGGTGGTGGGAAGCTGGGCATGGTGGTGTGCTCTGGGCTCCTGGGGCAGGCGTTGGGCGAATTGCTCAATGTGCATTGGCCCGAGGTGCCCTTGGGAGGCCCAGCCCTGGGCCTCTCAGTGGGGGTGGCCAGTGCCCACATTCCCTGGACCTGAGGTTTGGGCCAGGAGGTGCCTGTTCCTGGGGGCCAGGGTCCTCTGTCCCTTGGGCAACCTGGAGAATCTGGAGAAGAAGGACCTGGCGCTCGGGCCATGTGCAGGGTGGGGGCTTAGCAGACTTCTGAGAATCAGGGACTTGGTGGGTGGGACACATGGTGGCCCTGGAGACCTAGCTGTGCTCACTCATCAAGGTGGAGATTATGGCTGTTGGATCAGAGGGGCCAAGGGACGTGATCTGCCTCACCACTGTGTCCCCACACCTGTGCCATGGGCCTGTGCTGTGAACTCACCTGGTACCACACTGGGGAGCAGGGGTGCTGCCAGCCAGGCTTCAGCTGGCAACACTTCCCTCCACCTCTCATTCCCAGGACCTCGGGGGTTTGGGGCTGGACCAACATGCAGCTCTTCAGAGTTGACCTTAGTGGGTAGTGTGTAGTACCTGTGTGCCCATGAGATGCAGAGGATGACGGGAAGCTGGAGAGCAGTGTTAGGGGCAGTCAGGGCCTGGAGAATGTTTAGTCTTTTGTTTTTTCTTTTTCTTTTTTTGTGGGGGGCCTTTGGGGATCAAATACAGGGCCTTCACACTGAACTACATCCCCAGCCCATTTTTATGTTTTATTTTGAGACAGGGTCTTGATAAATTGCCCCCACAGGGCTCAACTTTGGAATCCTCCTGCCTCAGTCTCCTGAGTGGCTGGGACGAAAGGCCTGTGCCACCACATTCAGCATGACATCTTTGAAAAATGATAGGGTTGGGGATTTAGCTGGGTGGTAGAGCACTTGCCTTGCGAGCACAAGGCCTTGAGTTTGATCCCCAGCACCAAAGAAAAATGATAAAATGTGTTGCCACATGATGTGGCATAGATGTGAGCCACTTCTCCAGGTTCTGTATTTGTGTGTGTGTGTGTGTGTGTGTGTGTGTGTGTGTGTGTACTGGTTTCTATCGTGCTGGTATTTTTTAGTTCAAATCATCTGCATCCGGGGTTGGGGATTTGGCTCAAGTGGTAGTGCTTGCCTAGCAAGCACAAGACCCTCAGTTTGATCCCCAGCACCACCCCCCCAAGAAAAGATGAGGAACAAATCATCTGCGTCCACTGTTTTTATTATAGTACTTTTTTAAAATAGGAGAAAAAGGACTAAGGTTATAGGTCAGTGGTGAGTGCTTGACTAGCAGACACAAGGCCCTGTATTCTATCTCCAACTCTGAAAAAAAAAAAAAAAAAGAAGAAGAAGGAAAAGAAGAACCTGAGAACCTGGTTGTGGTGGCACAGACCTGTCATCCCAGCAGCCTGGGAGGCTGAGGCAGGAGGATTTCAAGTTTGAATCCAGCCTGGGTGACTTAATGGGATGGTGCTGACCTTGTGTGTCTTAGGAACCAGCAGGAGGTCCCCACAGTGGTCTTGGGGACCCTGAGCCACACGATGAGGCTGACCTGGGATTTCAGGGACCTGGGTGAGTGGCCAGTCAGCCTCAGGCCAGGCCAGGCAAGAAGCCGCTGCTGGGCTGTGTGTGGTGGTGCACGTCTGTAATCCCAGCACTTGGGAGGCAGAGGCAGGAGGATTGCTGTGAGTTTGAGGCCAGCGTGGGCTACATAGCGAGTTCAAGGCCAGCCTGAACTACATAGTGAGACCCTGTCTCAAAAAAAACAACAAAAAAACAAAAAGAAGTTGCTCCTGGTTCCCAGCCTAGCAGACTAGGCCCCTCGGGGCAGACCATGTTGACACAGGGACCCGGGATGTCCATCTTCGGGAGGACAAGCGGGCCTCCTGGCTGGGGCAGGGTAGATCCTGCATCTGGCCCATGGTGGACCCACAGCTGCCACAGGCAGGCGTGGCTGCCACATCCTAGAAGGAGACCCCCTCCTGACCTTTGCCAACTTCTCCAGTCAGCCCTTCTGCTGGCTTCAGCTTCTCCCCTCCGCCCTCCCAGGGATCTGATCTCTCATGATGTCCCCAGTTTGTGTCTTTTGCTGGGGACACCCCTGCCAGTGGGCTCCAACCCTTGAGGCTGTACCGGGGAGGGACCACCGGACGTCGGCTCCATGTGCAGGGACAACAGGGCTCTTTCTGTATGGCCAGGCACCCTGGGGCCCGAGGCGTCCCTTCCCAACTAGACAGTCCTGGCGCCTGAGCTGGGGCTGGCCGGGTGTGCAAGTGCAGCAGGGGTCTCTGTCCCACTTGCCCAAGTCTTGCAAAATTTGCCTCACCCAGCCACGTGGCTCCATGTCTGGGTCCCCAGGACCTTCTCAGGCAGATCCCAGGAAGTGGGCCACCTGACCCTTGCTGGTAGGAACCACAGAGAAAGGAACTTGTGGCTGAGGGATGACCTCCAGGCCCTCCAGATAGTGGCCTCTGCACACCTCTGTCACCATGGCTGTGACTGCCCTCTGGGGCTTTACTCTTCTTCTTTTTCCTTTTTTTTTAGACTAAGAGAAGACAATTTATTTAAAAGTGGTAAAAAGGGGGGAAAAGGGAGATGATAGATAGCTCCTCAAAGAGTAGGGAGCATTCAAAAGTGAAATACCCCGACAAGATGCATCATGTACAGGTACAAAATAGATGTGATGAATGTGATCATTATATGTACATTGTACCAATACATGTTCTTGGTTAAAAATAAATAAACAAATAAGTAAACAAAAAACAAAACAAAAACACAAAAGTGAAATACCCCGGGGTTTACTCTTCTGAATGTAGCTTTGGGGCGTGGTCAGGGGCCCAGGGGCCTCTGTCCCATCAGTGCCAGAGGGAGTTTGGAGTGTGGAGTGTGGCTCATGGTAGGCGCTTCCCTAGGGCTCCATCCCCAGTACTTGGGAAAAAGAAATCAGATGTGGTGGTGCAGATTTATAATCCCAGACAGTACTTTGGGAGGCTGAGGCAGGAGAATCACGTTTGAGAACAGCCTGGAAAACTTTGCAAGACCCTGTTTCAAAATGTAAAGTCTGGGGTGTAGCTCAGTCCAGAGGCCCTGGGTTCAATGCCCAGGACTTCAGAGAAAAGAAGGAGTGACAGAAGGAAGGAAAGGAGGGAGGAAAGAGGGAGGAAGGAAGGAAGGAAAGAGTGGGTGCAGGCCCTGTCTGAGGCTGGAGGAGGCGGCCTGACAGCGCAGGTTGTGCTGCTGTCCCCACAGTGGTGAAACAGGAGCTCTCCTACAGGCCAACGCAGGCTGAGCTGCTGGTGCTCCTGGTTGGTGTGTGGGACCCCAGGGCCTGTCCTGGGGAGTCCAGCCCCAGATCAAGGCCTGGCCGGCAAAGAAGGACCCGAGAGGGCTCAGAAGTAGGTGGCAGGCATGACCTGGGGTCCTTCCTGGGACCCTGGTCTCTCCCGAGGCCCCACCCGCCCACTCATTGTCCCGGCACTGTGGCCTTTCAGGCCGCAATCTGTCCCTTCTGAGATGACTCACTTGGTAGCTTATTTCCAAAGGAAACCGCTCACCCCTTCAAACGTCAGCAAGATTATAAAGTGTATCCAGCGTATAAAGCATATTATAAAGCCCGTGCTCTGTAGGGACCCAGTGACCAAGCTGTGCCACGCCTGGCCAGAGATACCTAAAAATAGCCACCAGGCCTGTGACACACTTCACACCCCACCACCCCGCCTGCTGCTCTGCTGGGCTTACTCTGGGGGCAGGGGCAGTGGGGTGGCCCAGGGACATGGCGTGGTCTTGGACAGCCAAGGGTTTTGCAGGAAGGGGGTCTGGGCATTTCCCGTCCATGGAGTCCATGCTGTGTCCTCTGTGTATGGTGTCTCTCACTGAGCACAGCATCTGCAAGGTCCGTCCACACTGTGCTGAGTGTCACAGTTCCTTTCCTGGAAGAGTAATATTCCAGTGTGTGACTGGACCTCGCTGTGTGTCCCTTCCATGGACACTTGGACTGTTTCCACTTTTTGGCCCTCTTAAATTAGCCACAGTGACCATCCGTGTGCACAGTTTTGGATGACATGTGTTTTCCTTTCCCTATACTCCCACCCAGTTCTTTTTCTTTGACTAACACTTTGGGGCCTGAGCCACTGGGGCTGCTGATAGGAACCCTCGTCACTTGGGGGGACATGGAGGGCAGGGCTCAGAGATGGGAGAGAAGAGCCACCAGCCACATGGTGGTGGCAGAGGTCGGCCCAAGGCTGAGTGGGCTCCCTCAGACACAGTGAACCTCGAAGACCGCTGTGGGGTCACTTTAGTACCACCCCAGGTGTCCCCTTTAGAGTGGATGTCACTTTCCAAGCAAGTAGCTATGGGACTGGCTATGGGAAGGGGCCCACTGCAGGCAGTTTCCCAGGCCATCTGTCCCATGGATGGCCATGTACTTCCTGCAGGGGCTCCCCCAGTGAAGCCTCCTGGACTCTTGCTGGGGAAAGGGGCTACCGCTTGCAACTGCAGGAGCACCTGGGGAGCCTTGTCCCTTTGGCCCATTAGCCCATTTCCAGAGGGGCAGACTAAGGCTCAATAGAGCTCAGATGCCACCTGGGTGTCCCAGGGGGTGTGACTATTATAACAAGCAGCCAGCAACCCAGATGGAGTGTTGACCACTCACTGTGGGCTTCATCCCAGTCTGCAGGGCAGGAGACAGACAGCCAGGCCTCCTTCCTGGGTCCCGGCCTTTGGCAGGAATTGACGTCCCTGTGGCAGGCGGAGCAGAGCAGAGGGCAGGCGCCTGGTCCTTGTGCCTCCTGCCTGCTGTCCCCTCCCCCCGCGGTTGCACAAGCGCCTAAGTGCGTGTGGCTGCACGGAGATTACTGGAAGTCCCGAGGATTTCTACACTCCAGGGCTTGGCCGGGAGCGGCGGCCGCACCTCCCCTTCCTGCTGCTGTGGTGATTAATGTCCTGGGCCGCCGCCCTCCCAGCATGCCTGCCACCCTGCAGGCTGGCCTGGGGTCCCTGCTCTCAGCTGGTGGGGGGCCTGGGGTTGGGGGCTAGGCACAGTTGTCCTCAGGGGTCTGGCTGCTTCGAGGCTGAGGCCCGCATGCCTTCCAGGCAGGACCATTCTCAGTGGGGCACAGTGTGTCCCCTGACCCCAGAACAAGCTCAGAGTTCTTTCTGGCTCTGCTTGGCCCCTCACTGCCCCCAGAGACTGCATGGCCCTGTGTGGCTGCTACAACACGTTGGTGGACACCCCCAACTCAGAGTGGCCCTTCCCTCTGTGGCCTCAGGTGGCAGATCCCAAGGTCAGGCTGACACTGCTGCACATAGTGGGGTTCCCTCTGTGTGCCCGTCCCTGTGTAGTCAGGGCCAAGTTGAAGAGGCTGGGGAAGGAGCTGTGGGTGCCAGAGTGAGGTGCGGGGCTTGCAGTTCATGAGGGAGAGGTGGCAAGGTGACCGCTGTGGTCACTTTCAGATGACCTCAGGACACCCGCGTCTTTCTCTGCAGAGCATGATGCCACCACCACCGCCACCACGGAGCTCCAAGCCCAGATAGACGCGCCTAGCTGTGGCCCAGGGTCGCCTGCCCCTGATGCTTGCAGTGGGGCCTGCCATGGACCGGGAGTATCCGCAGCACGAGCCCCCACCCGCTGGCATCCTGTACAGCCCACCTCCCCTGCAGGTGAGCCCACCCCAGTCCCCTGAGCCCTGCCACACGATGGTGGTGGCGGTGGCAGTGACACTCCATGGTGAGTTCTTGCTAAGTTGACCTTCACAGAGGATATCTAGCCATGACCTTGACCTTGACCTTCTCAGTCCAGAGCCAAGCTCCATGAACTTCCTATGGACCTGGAGAGGGTCTCATCTGCAAGGGTTGAAGGGAGGCAACCTCTGCCCCCAGCTTTGCCAGATGAGACCTCAAAGGGGTCTCCTGCCCTGCCCTGTACCTCCAGCTCTGAACCTTGCTGCTGTTAAGTTTCTTTCAAAAGAGTCCGGGCCTTTGGAGGGACACTCAGCACTGCCTCCCCTGCCAGGGCCGCCCCTGCAGTGACTGCCTGAGTGAACCCCAGAGATGGTTGGAATAGAGCAATTGGAATGTTTTTTCTATTAGGTGCAGTGGCACATGCTTGTGATTCCAGCTCCTGAGAAGGTTGAGGCAGGATGATTGCAAGTTCAAGCCCACCCTGGTCACCTTCACCAGACCCCCATCTCAAAATGAAATAAATAAAAGGGGCTGAAGATAGCTCTGTACTTCCTGGGTGGTTCAATCCCCAGTACCACAAAAACAAAACAAAACAAAAATAGGAACAAAAAACATTTCAATTTAGCTTTTTTTTTTTTTCCTTCTAGTGCTGGGCATTAAATTTAGGGCCTTCACACTGAGTTACATCTCCAGCCCTTTTATTTATTTACTTATTTTAATTTTGAGATAGGATCTTGCTAATCTCTAAATTGCTCAGGCTGAGTTTGAACCTGGGACCCTCCTGTTTCAACCTCTCAGAGTGCTGGGTTCACAGGCATATGTCACCACACCCAAAGACTATTTCTCAAACCATTTTTGGCCTTGAGGAAAATTGCTCAGAAAGCAGAGTTCTCATAATTCTCCTGCCTTCCCTGTCCCTGTACTAACACCCTGCATTAGTTTGGTAAGCGTGGTAGAATTAATGTGCCCAAATTGACAAATTATCATTAACTAAGTCCAAAGTTTATTAACTAAGTCCAAAATTTACCTTTAGGTCCATTTTTGGTGCTCAGTACTATGCAGGTTTTGATGGTGTGGGTGCCATGGGCCCCCCCAGAAGAGAGTCGAGGCCCTAAACAGCCTCCCCAGTCCATCTGCCTACCCCAACCCCTGGCAACCATCGGTCTTTCTGGATTCCAGATTTTCTCTTCCCAGAATGCCACAGCTGGGATTGGACAGCATGGAGCCTTTACAGATTGGCTGTTTTGCTTACTAACATGCATTTAGAGTTCTTCCTCTTTCCTGGTTTGAAGCTCATCTCTTTTTCTGGGAGGTGCTGGGGATTGAACTCAGGACCTTGGGCTTGCTAGGCAAGCGCCCTACCACTTGAGCTAAATCCTCAACTCCTTCAAAGCTCATCTCTTTTTTCAAGTGTGAAAAAAAAGAACTGGGGGGCTGGAGATTTAGCTTAGTGGTCAGAGTGCTTGCTTAGCAAGCCCGAGGCCCTGAGTTCGATCCCCAGCACCACCAAAAAAAAAAAAAAAAAAAAAAGAACTGGGAGGTTGGGGATTTAGCTTAGTGGTAGAGCACTTACCTAGCAAATCCAAGGCCCTGAGTTCAATCCCCAGCACCCCCCGCAAAAAAAAGAACTTGAACTTGGACGGGGCATCATACTGGGATGGAGCCCAGGGCCTTCAGGCTGAGCTACATCTCCAGCCCTTTATTTATTTATTTATTTATTTATTTATTTATTTACTTATTTTTTGGGGGATGCAGGGGGTGAAACTCAGGGCTTTGTGCTTGTATTTTTGGTTTTTGAGACAAGGCCTTGCTATGTTATTTAGGTTGGTCTTGAACTCACTGTGTAGCCCAGGCTGGCCTCAAACTCATGGCAGTCCTCCTGCCTCAGCCTTCTGAGTGCTGGAATTATAGGTCTGCACCACCATGCCCAGCTTAGCCCTTTTAAAACTTTGAGATAGGTTCTTGCTAAATTGCTGAATTGCCCAGGCTGGGCTTGAACTTGCAGTCCTCCTGCTTCAGCCTCCCAGAGTGCTGGGATGACAGGTGTGTGCCACCACACCTGGCTTCTGTTTTGTTTTGTTGGTGCTGGAGATGGAACCTGGGGCCTGACCCATGCTGATCACACACTGTGCCACCGAGCTGCACCCCAGCACTTCCTTCTGAGTTCAGATGGGTGAATAGTGTCCCAAGTCACAAAACACCTAGAGGTTGGAGCCTCACTTCCTCCTGTCACAGAGGCCCTTGAGGAGGAGGGCTCAGAACCCTCCTTCCCTGGGCAACTCGGGGTGCTCTGCCACAGTGGAAAAGAAGACAGGGTGGGGGACACAGTGGGGGTGTATTAGTCAGTATTCTCTAGAGAAACAGATACAATGGTAGATATATGAATATTTGAGAGCTTACAATTTGGTTTCCTCGGGCTTCTTACAAGTCAGGCGTGGAAGCATGCAGAGGGTCCGTCTGCAAGCTGGAGATCTGGAGAGCCTAGTGAAGGTCTGGAGGCCCAAAGGATCCAGGCGAAGGTCTGGAGGCCCGAAGGATCCAGGCGAAGGTCTGGAGGCCCGAAGGATCCAGGTGAAGGTCTGGAGGCCCGAGGGATCCAGGCGAAGGTCTGAAGGGTCCAGATGAAGGTCTAGAGGTCCAAAGTATCCAGGTGAAAGTCTAGAGTTCTGGAGCTCCTCCAAAGGAAGCGAAAACCGATCCAAAGAAACCGGCCGGCTATATCCCTCTTCATTTCCCCTTTATACTATCTAGAGAATGGGCCGGCCTAGGGTGGATCTTCTACACCCTGGGGTGTAGAATTGCTAAACCATTTTAGTTAAGCTTCTCTTACAAGTTGACACAATCAATCAACCATCACAGGGGGCATGCGGGCAGCAGGAGGCTGGGAGAGCAGGTACAGAGCATGGCTCATTTGCCACAGGACAGTGTGGGGTACAGCTGCCTTGGCTCTGCCCCATGGTAAAGCATCGGCTATTTTTTCCCAGTCTGTTCTTCTCCTGCCACCATGAGCAGGGCTCATCCCCAGCTCCCCAGGGCAAGTGTGACACTGAGGGGAGCAGGACATGAATGTTGTTCCGAGGGCACAGGGCTGGGGGTGTAGACAGCAACAAGGACAAGCCTGGTTTCTGCCAAGCTAAGAAACAGCCACAAGGGTCCCCCAGATCGGTGGAGCTCGGGCCGGCGGCGTGGGGACAATGGGGACCCTAACATGGTGGAGCATGGAATGTGAAGGGAGTTTCACAAACCAGACGAAGCAGGAGCACAGAATCCCTGGCCAGGTTCCAGGCCGCACAGCTGGGGTCAGCGTGGCCATGTGCAGCTGCTCCGTCTTCCCCTTCCAGAGAGGCTTTGCCCTGTGCCAGCCCTGCGTGGCCCGGCCTCCTCAGCAGCTGTCACTGTGACACCTTCCCAGCCTCCCCGTGTCCTTCTGATGACTCCTCCCCCGTCCTGCAGCCCATCATTTGCTTAATGATTTCCCTGCTGTTGGCCTTTGGAGAGAGTCCAGTTTTCCTCCTCCACTATAAATAGAGCCACTGTTTTCCTCTCCCCCATGCTTCGTCCCCAGGGTGTTTCCCAAACAGGATTCCTGGGTCAGAAGCAGCACTGGCAGCAGGCTGAGGAGGGGCCTGAGGCTCTGCAGCCACGGCCATGAGGACAGGGACGCTGATCGAGGGCTGGGGGAGCCCTGACTTCCCTGAGTCTCCTTTGGACATCAGAGCCTGCAGAGGTCTCCCTGCTGCTCTCTGAGCTCGGGCTGCCCTAGGGAGGCTACATGGTCACCCCCCAGACAACATGGGGGGCTGGCCAGGGAGGAGCCATGAGACCCTGTAGCCTTTTTTATATTTTGAGGCACAATCTCGCTAAGTTGGTATGAGTTGAGCAGGCTGTACTTGAACTTGTGATCCTCCTGCCTCAGCCTCCAAGACCCTGTACTCCTTTAAATAGGCTTTTCCTACTTCTCAGAGGGCAACCTCTCTGACTCCAAGGGAAAGTCAAAAATATCCAAACAGGCTCTGATTGGCTGGCCAGGGTCATGTGCCCATCTCCAGACCAATAATGTTCTGGGACTTGCCCTCTAAAGAAAGAAACACCCTCTCTGTTTGCCAGTGGACTCCCATTGGCCAGCCAAGGTCAGCTGCCCATTTCTGGGCCAATCCTGTACTAGGCCCCACTGTCTATACTTGGAATCACCCCCTCTGGCTGCTGGTGGGAAGCTCTGATTGGCAAGCTCTGATTGGCTTGCCCAGTTTTCCTATTGGATCAAACTAGGGTGCCCCTGGTTGGCAGCCCCAGCAGAGGCCCAGACTGAGGGAGAAGGTTGGGGCAGTGGGGTTCTGGCTATCCCCCACTGTTCCACCTCCCAGGCCTGACCAGGGGACTTCTCGAAGGCAGTGCCAGGCAGGTTTGCGAAGGGACCCTCAATGTTATTCCCTTGCCTTGACCCCAGGTGCCCCTTGTGCTCCTTAAGAATTTGTATTTTATTTCCAGTTAACTTTTTATCATTTACTTATATTTTGAGATAGGGCCTTGCTATGCAGTTCAGGCTGGCTTTGAACTCATTATGTAACCCAGGCTGGTCTTGAACTCACAGCAATCCTCCTGCCTTACCCTCCTGAGTGCTGGGATTATAGGTGTGCACCACCACGCCTGGCTAGTTAGCTTTTTCTTTTGAGGTAGTTGTAGATTCACCTAAGTAAGTTCTCTTCTGCACTTCACTGTGTTCTGCCCCTTGGTAACATCTTGTCAAACAATAACTCACTATCACAGTCAGGACATGGTCATTGATACAGCCAAAATAGAGGACATTTCTATCAGAGGATCCCATAATTTGCCCTTTCTTTTGTTTTGTTTTGATTTTTGGTTTTTTGAGACAGAATCTCACTTTGTAGTTCAGGCTGGCCTGATCCTCCTGCCTCAGCCTCTCAAGTGCTGGGATGACAGACAGATGCCACCAGGCCCTCTGCCCACAAGTTACTCCTGTGGCCACACCTGCTTCCTGTCCAACCCGCACCCTCCTAACCCACCGACAGCCATTCCTGTTTTGCATTTCTGTAATTCGTCACTTCCAGACTGGTGTGGAGGTGGTACCAGATAGTGTGTGACCGTTTCTGGGTTGGCTGCTTTTGCTCAGCACCATCCCTTGAGGCTTAGCCAAGTTGTTGCGTGTGTCACAGGCGCAGCCTCCCTTGTCGGGATGCTTGGAACCAGGGTGTTTCAGGTTCGGGGCTTTTCAGACTTCAGAATATTTACATGTACATGATTAGGTTTTGTGTACATCTATATATGTGGCCTGAGGGTAATTTTACGCAATTTATTTTGTGCTAGGGATCAAATTCAGGGCCTTGTGCTTACTAAGCAAGTGCTCTACCACTGAGTTAAATCCCCAACCCCTTATACAATATTTTTAGTATGCCTGTGTTTTGCCTGGGATCTGACATGTGAAGTCATGTGGAATTTTCCATTTTCAATGTTGTGTCTGCCTTCAAAAAGCTTTGGATTTGGAATTTTCTTTCTTTCCCTTTTTTTTTTTTTTTGAGACAGGGTCTTGCTGCGTAGTTCAGGCTGGCTTCAAAATCATTATGTAACCCAGGCTGGCCTTGAACTCAGAGCAATCCTCCTGCCTCAGCCTCTCAAGTGTGTTTTGTTTCTGTTCATGTTAGTCCAGGGCTGGGGATTTAGCTCAGTGGTTAGAGTGTTTGCCTTGCAAACGCAAGGCCCTGAGTTCGATCCCCAGCACCAAAAAAACCCCCCAAAAAACATCATTACAAAGAATCGGTGCTTGGGACCACACCCTATCAAGTTAGTCCAAGCTGGCTTTGAATTTACTCATTATGTACGCCAGATAGGCTTCAAACTCTCAGCAGTCCTTCTGCCTCAGCCTCCTGAGTGCTGAGATTATAGGCATGCACCACCACGTCCAGCCTGGTATTGTAGTTCTTAAAGAAACTGCTCTCTAGAGGGGCTGTACCACGCTCACTTTGGCAGCACATATACTGAAATAGACAGAGGGGCTGTACCATTTCTCCTTCCCATCAGCAGTGTATTTGAGATTTAGTTTTTCTACATTTCACCAGCGCTTGGTGGTGTCACAGTTTTCATTTGGGCCTTTCTGATGGTGGGGTACTGGTCATTTAGGTTTTTAAGTTTCGGTTTTCCTACTACCTAGTGATGTCGAAGTCTTTTTCCCATGCTGTTTTGTCATCTGTGTGTCTCCTTGGGAGGTCCCATACCCCAATTCACGTAGGCTGAGGGGTAGGGCACAGAGGTCCGTGCATGGGGAGATCCCTGTCCCTCTCTGGGCAGCAAGGGGAAGGGGCCTAAACCAGGGGTCTGGGGAGACAAGGGACTTTCTAGGGAGACCCCACTTGGGACACGGTGTCCCTTCTTTCTGGAGGCTTCTCTTCTTTTGGGTTTTTGAGACTGGGTCTTGCTATGTAGCCCAGGCTGGCCTCGAACTCATGGCGATCCTCCTGCCTCAGCCTCCTGAGTGTTGGGATCACAGGAGTGCACCACCACTCAGAGCTCCAGAGGCTGCCAAGGAGGTTTCCTCATTAGAGTTGATGGAGCCACAAGCCTGGGAACCACGGGCCTTAGCTTCGGGTGGACACTGGGGTTCTCACTCCCTCTTCAGTGTTTATTTTCATAAGTGTACTTTACACTCCATGAAGAGCTGGAAACTAGCCTTGCATGGTGGCCCATGCCTACCATCCCAGCACTCTGGGAGGCTGAGGCAGGAGAATTGAAAGGTCTAGCCTGGACTGCATGACTTAGAGATGTAGCGAGACCCCATCTCAAAATAAAATTTAAAACATTGAAAAGGAGTGGGGATATAGCTCAGTGCAGAGGTGCTGGATTCCATCCCCAGTATAGAAAATAAAAGCTGGACATGCAGGAGGTCTGTCCCCCTGCCACGCCTCCCCCCCCCCCCCCGCCTCTCTCTCCTCCCTCCCTGTGAGACTGCAGAGGTTTCGCCCTCTAGAGGCCAGCAGGCCCTTGGGGAGCTCAGAGCTGGGGCATCCGCGGGTGGTCAGGGCCAGTCCTCCCACTCCGTGCAAGTGGGTGAAGGACGCAGTTTCCCAGGTGGCTGCCCCATTGCGCGTCCCAGGGAGGGTGGAAGCGGGCCTAGGGACCAGTGTCTAGTTCTCATGGCAGAGGGTTTCGGGGGCCAGAGTGACTCCCAGGCCTGGCTAGGGTAAGCAGGAAGGTGTGCCCCAGCCAGCACCCTCATCCCAGTGGCCTGGTGACCAGGGGACAGAAGCTGGGGTCCCTGGGGCAGGGAGGGGCCATCTGAGCCACCCTGTGGAATGTGAGCAAGGGTCCACAGCCCCTGGACCCCAGGGAAGGGCGCGGGGATCCTATATGAGATCCCACTGTGGCGGTGACAGCCTCCGCCATGGAAACCAGGGTCTCTTCAAGCGGGGTCCTCAGGCTGCTGCACACCAGGGTCTTTTTTGCAGTGGAGATTCTGGGCCCTGGCCTGGCATGTGGCAAGCTCTGGTGGGTGGCACCCTGGGCTCCTGGGCCCTCCCGCCTCTACCATCAGGTTCTGTCACTCAGACAAGGAAACTGAGGCACTGTAAGGTTCAGTGACTCCTCTTGTGACCCGCGGGGAAGCCTAGTCTGACTGCAGAGCCCTTGCTCTCTGCTGCTTTTCCTTTGCCCCATGGCTGGGCTGGAATGGAGTCCAGTCTTCTGTCCACACTGATGCCGCTTCTGTGTGTTTCAGAATGGCCTCCTGCACTGTCCTTGGTGGAGCAGCTTCTCACCGCCACCGTACCCGGCCTTCTCCAGCAACAGCCAGTAAGTGTCTTCGCAGAGGAATCGGGAGCCATCTGTTCGGCCACAGGGCAGCAGTTGAACTGGGTTTTGATGGGGTATAGGAGTTTGCTGGGGAACACACCCTGCAGGGATATCCCAGGCAGAAGCAGCCTCTTGTGCAAAAGGCCTGAGAGCACTGCAGGCAGAGCCTTATGGAGATTCTAGAAGATTCTGGAGTGGGGGCAGGAAATGTCCTCCAGAAACCTAGTAAGGGGAGGCTGAGGGCTCCCTTGGACCAATACAGTCTGAGAGGTCAGGAGCTGGGTGCAGAGGTGGTCCTGAAAGGTCCTCCCTCCCCTCCCTCTGTCCAGGTGTGTGATTTGACTCCTTGGGTCAAGGACTCCCTGACCCCACGGTGTCCCCTGCTCTTTGTGTCCCTGGCCACCCTCGGCTGACAGGAGGGGTACCTGGGGATGGATCCTCCCTCGGAGTGAGGCGCCTTGGCTCCCAGGCTGTACCTCATCTGCCTATCACAGCGTGAGCTGGGCCTGGGTGGCAGGAGTGAGGTGATGCTGGCCCGTGCCCTGTGGCGCCTCCATCCTCTGAGATGAGTTTGGGGCTAGGCCCCCACATGGAGTCACCATCCTCAGGGACAAGACTGAGCCCTCTGTGGGACCAGGAGGGTGGCCCTGGGCAGCCTATGAGTGGAGACAGATCCAAGGCCGTGAGGGGCAGAGTGGGCTGGAGCAAAGCGGGGAATCTGCAGTATCTCAGTGTCCTCCATGAGTGTCCGTGTGGCCAAGCTCCTGAGTGGGCACCAGGAAGGGACCTCAGTGTCAGGCCCAGTGTCCCTGCTGTCCCCAGTGGTCACCTTCTCTGTCTCCTCCTGTAGCACGTTCCCAAGCTCGGCCTCCTTCCTGGGCGGCCAGCCCAGTCTTGATGCTAGCTATGCTGCCACAGCCACCACCCCCGGCTTCCTGTCCAAGAGCGGTGACTTTCCTCAGGTAAGGGACGGCAGCTTGTACCTGGGGACGATGGCCTTGGCTTGGCCTTGGGCAGGGCATGATGGGGCATGGGGAGGCGGCTGGCTTTGTGACCAGCCTGAGAGCCCCAAGCGACCTGCATGTCGAGGGGCAGCTTCTTGGAGGAAATGAGAGCTAAGAGTGCGTGCAAAACGGGCAGCCGCACGGACAGACGACCTGTGGTCCTCATGGGTTGTGCTGTCCCCTCTCCTGAGCTGCTGCCTGGACTGTGGTGGCACCATCCCTACATCCTAATGCCAGAGCATCCAGTTCCTGTCCCGACCTGTACACACCACAGGGACAGAGAACGCTGCTTCCTTTTCCTGGGACACTGGGGCCACTCAGCATCCCCACCTACATCACCCTTATGACCGCACCACAAGATTAACAAAACCCTGCACCCCCAAGACACAACCCCTGGGGGAACCAGTGCCACCTGATACCAGATATGCAGGGCTGTGTGCTTGTGACCAGGGATGGGGGGGTCCCTTAGGAAACCCCGAGGACTCAGAGCTGCGCCCTGGGGTGCTTTAGCACATGGTTTGGGAATTGAGGCACTGTTGGCTTCCATCTCTGTCTAAGTCTCTCTCTCTGTCTCTCCCTGTCCATATCTGTCTCTGTGGCTCTCCATCTGTCTATCTCTCTCACTGTCTCTAGTCTGTCTTGTCTGTCTGTACCCTAATCTGCTTGTCTCTGTGTATCTCTCTTATCCTTCTTTTTCCTTTTTTTTTTTCTTTTGGTCTTTTGAGACAAGGTCTCACTATATAGCCCAGGCTGGCCTTGAACTCACTGTGGTCCTCCTGCCTCAACTTCCTGAGTGCTAGGATTGCAGCTGTGTGCTACCACGCCTGGCTTCTTATCTCTGCCTCTGTTTCTCTCTGTCACTGTCCCTCTGTCATCTCTCTCTGCCCATCTCACTGTCCCTCTGACGTGGCCTCCTTCCCAGCTCTGCCAAGAATCTCATGTTTCCGCCTCTCCCCTGGGGGGGTCACCATGCTCTGAGTTGGAACCTTGCTTGTCACTGCACACTTGTTGACATCACATTTGGTGACATGTGGGCCACTCATCACCCCTGTGGTGGCAGGCAGGTTGCCCCGCCTCGCGCTCACAGTGGTGGAAGTGGCTGTGGATGAGCCCTCGCCTGTGGTGAGCTTGGCTTCTCGGGGTGGGGCCCTGGCCGGTGGGACCTCCAAAGAAGCCCCTCTGTTCCGGATTCAGACTTACTGACAACATGATGACTGTCACAGTGACGGATGTCCCCACACGCCCCTTATCCTGTTGCACTGTCACCTCTGCTGGCAGAAGGGACTCCACAGGTGGGATCATGTGAAGGACCCTGAAATGGGATCATCCCAAATCCATCCAGGGTCTAGGTCACCCCCGGGTCCTGAGAGGGAGGCAGGAAGCCATCACGGTGATGCACGGGAATCCCAGCACTTAGGAGGCCAGGCAGGAGGGCACAAATTCCAGCCCCCACCCCACCCCCAAGCAATTTAGCCACTCGGAAGACCCTGCCTCCAAATGAAAATAAACAGGGCTGGGGTGTAGCTAGCTCAGTGCTGAAGCCTCCCCCCATTCAGTATCCAGTGCCCGCAGGGTGGGGAGCATGAGAGGCAGAGCAGGCAGAGGATGGAGGGAGGCTGTGCGTGCCTTGATGAGCCCAAACAGTACCCAGAGCCTCCTGCGGCTCAGGCGTGGGCCACAGAGGTCTGCCTGGCAGACTGGGAGAGGAGACAACTTCGTTGCTCTAAACTGCAAAGTCTGCATAGTTTCTCAGGACAGCAAGAAGATAGGGACACCGAAGCCCTTCCATGGCCTGGGGCACATCCTGCCTGTTCTAGGAATGTTTCCGGCTGTTGTGTAAACCAGAAAGCCCTGGAGTGGAGAATCCAGATTTGCTGCATTGGGAGTAAGGAGAGATACAGACCCACAGGCTTTCACTGACAGATGGACATGAGACTGGAACCCGAAGTTTCCCAGCAGGTGAAGGAAAAAGAGAAAGGAGTGACCCAGCTGGCACTTTTTGCCTAGAGGGAGAAAGTGAAGCCATTTTTGTTTCTTCTGGGCCTTCCTGATTTCCCACCACGGCCCATGCCCCTGTGGTCGGTCTTGGCCAGTGTCCCTGTCTTGTCCTCTGGGGTGAATCACAGCTGTGAGCCCCTTGGGGTCTCCCCTTGGTCCTGCATGTGGCTTGCAAGGGAGGATGGGACCACTGAGTGGGAGCTGATCGGGCCTCTGCCTGGGGGTCTCCACAGATACCAGAGGCAGGGGGCTCCCATCCCGGGGGACTGCTCCTGGGAATGCTGTAGTCAAGTATGAATCCTGGCCCTGCTATGGGTGTGGCCTGGGCCAGTACCTGCCCTACTGTCCCATTCGGGAGGGCGTGGTACTCGAAAGGATTTTCAGGGAAAAGATATTTTAGTCAGGCACAGTGGCATATGCCTCTAACCCCAGTATTTAGGGAGGCTGAGGCAAGAGAATTGGAAATGAGTCCCACCTGGGGAATTTAACAAGTCCCTGTCTCAAAATTTTGAAAAACTGAAAAAGGGCTGGGGTATAGCTTAGGGTAGAGAGCCCCTAGGTATGATGCCCGGTGCCAAAAAAAAAAAAAGCCAGACTAAATCACAAAGTTGCCCAAACTGGCCTCAAACTAGCAATCCTCCTGCCTCAGCCTCCCAAATAGCTGAGGTGACAGGTGGTCACCACTGTGCCTGCTTAAAATGTTTTAGATTTATAGGAAAGTTACAGAAATCAAGAGTTCCGAGCACCCTCACCTGCTCCTCAATGCAAGATGGTCTCACACAGCAGTGGTGTGCTGAACGTGATATGGAAGTCACCTCAATACAAAGCCAGGGACTTGACATACTCCAGCCCCTGCCAGTGTCCTCTGAAGGACCTGGCCAGCCAAGTCCAGGGCGTCCCTGTCGGGTGTGCCTGGTGGTGTCTGATGATGACTCAGGTTCTGCTGCTCAGAAATCCCCCAGATGTTGCATTGTGTCTTCTCTGGGGGTTGTGCTGGGGCCCCGATGAGGGCGCATCTGATACTGACGTTGACCTTGACCGCTTGGTTAGGGCTGCGCCTGCCAGGTTCCTCCTCTGTTGAGTGACTGATTTTTCCTTCCCCCGGGAGCTCATGGAGGCCCCAAGGATGCCCTGGGCCTCTGGGGCACATGGCTCCACAGCGGATCATTTTTTGTTTGTTTGTTGAGATCGAGCTTCACTATGTAGTTCAGACTGGCCTTGAACTCACAGTGTAGCCCAGACTGGCCTCAAACTCAGAGTGATCCTCCTGCCTCAGCCTCCTGAGTGCTGGGATTACAGGTGTGCGCCACCACACCCCGCTTCTCCGGCAAGGGTCTTGCTGGGCGTTGTTGCTGTCTTCTGCATCCTTACTCAAGTGTGTGAATTCTCCTGCAGGGACAACTATCCCTTCGCCCTGCTACCTGGTTATTTAGTCATTTATTCCCACTGGGGAGGCTCACAGACGTTTGTCTTTCACATGGGGGACATAGGCGCTGTCACTTGCTGTTACCCCAGCCGCCCTGCCTGTGCCAGCGTGGCCTCCCCTGGAACCTTCCTTCCTCTCCGACCATCAGGATGGTCCAGTCGCCCTCCTCCGCCAGCCTGACCCTCGAACCACCACCTGCCTGTCCGAGGAAGGGCCCTGCTCGTCCCTGCTAAGCCTCTGTCTTCAGGGGCCACAGGAAGCCACTTGGGCTCTGATGTCCCCAGTCGGTGACCTGGAACAGCTCGACAGCCCCCGCGGGGATCACCTGCCCCGGGGTTGCAGGTGCGTTGGTGGCCGTGGACATGTGGCTCTGCTTCCTTTTTTTTCTTTTTTTTTTTTCCTTTTAAATTAAGATGTGATTCATGCAACAGCAAAGCCACCATTTCAAAGCACACGGCTCTGCAGTTCTTTATAAATTCACCGGGCTGTGTGACCACTGCACAAATTCCAGAACATTATCATCATTCCACAAAAACCATTCCTGGTGAATGTCCCTCCATTCCCTCTCCAACACCAATGAATCCACTTCCTACCTCTTGATCTGCCTGTCCTGGGTGTTTCCTGTCCATGGATCCCATGCTGTGTGTCCTTTGGCATCTCTCACTGAGCACGGCATCCTCAGGGTCTGTCCACACTGGTAAGCGTAACAGCCTTGCTCCTTTTCCTGGCTGAGTAATATTCCAGGGAATGGATGGACCTTACTGTCTGCCAGTGACTTCTGTGCTGTTTCTGCTTCCAGGCTGTTACGAATCCTGCGTCAGTGACAGTGTGTGTGTTTCCATGTGGATGTAGTTCCCATGTCACTTGGGTAGTGGAGTTGTGAATTGTGCTGTTGACGACAGGTTTTCATGAGGACGTGTGTTCCACACGTGGTTGAGTCTGATGGAGGGCACATATGGGGACATACCGGGGCCAGGGTTAGGTACGATGTGCTATTGTGGCTACTGTGCTGGTGGCCTTCCTCCCTCTGCCGTGCCTGATCTGTTCCTGCCCTGTGCTGAGCCTTAACCCAAGACCACTCTACATTTCTTGGGGTTCCCCAACCCCCCTGCACCCTCAAAGCCTCCCCTCAGCTGTGCCTCTGAGTTGGGGTGTCCCTGGGGGTCCAAGCAACCACCTCGCCCTCCATCATTGCTGCCTCAGTGCCCACCCCGCTTCCAAAGCCACCCACAGTCCCTGTCTCAGCCATTGTCCCCGCTATTGCACATGCCACCCCCCTCGTCCCTCTACAAGCTCCCTAGGGTCCTCTCTGGCCACAGGGCCGTCGGGAGGGCATCTGTCCGTCCCTCTGTCCGGGAACGGTACTGCCCTGCCTGCCAGCTGGGGTGCTGGGAAGCCGCTGGCCATGCGGGGAAGCGCTGGGCAGACGCCTCGCGGCTGCATCGACTGCTCCTCCACAGATGCCCGGCAGCATGCGCAGAGGTCTGGCCGCCAGCTCCCCACAGTTACCGGCAGAGCAAGGGAGCCGAGAGAGCGGAATTTCTTCTTCCAGGAAGCCCTTTGGTCCTCTTGCCGAGCTGGAGGAGGGGCTGTGGGGGGACAGAACTGGGCTTTCTAGGAGTGGGGGCCTCCCCAGGCCGCTTCCAAGAGTGGCGTAGATGGGACCGAAATGGCAGAAATGTGTGATCACACTCTGGAGGCTCAGTCGTGTCCCAGGTCTGTATGGGGCAACCTCCTCCCTTTTCTCCCTGCGCTGCTCTGGCCCCTGCTGTCACCGACCGACCGACCCACCGTCTCCTCTGCATCCCTACAACCCATTAGGACTCCTATTGCTAGAGGCCCTCTCTAACCCAGCATGATCCTGCCCCTCTCTCAGACCGCATTTCCAAACAAGACCCCAGGCCCCCATGGTCAGGGTTTGATTTCTCATTTTGAGATTCAATGTCCCGCTCAACAGGAGCCTTTAGCAGTAGAGAGGCCTGAGGCCAGCTGGGCCTGGCAGTGCCCTCCGTGCTTATCCAGCCAGGAGCACTGCCCATTCGTCCCCCAGGAGTTCCCTGCGACTCCCCTGGAAGCCTTTTCTATTTCTCCCTTTTTCCCATGCCAGGAATTGAACCCAGGGTGTTCACACTAAGCTACATTTCTAGCCCTTTTTTTTGTTTGTTTGTTTTTGTCTTTTGAGACAGGGTCTCAATACGTAATCAAAACTGGCTTTGAACTCATCGTGATCCTCTTGCTTCAGCCTCCCAAGTGCTGGGATTACAGGTGTGAGCTGCTATGCCCAGTTTGGAAGTCTTTTCTGAGCTACTCCCCTTCCCCACTCCAGTGGGACTGACCACACTCCCCTTGGTTCCTTTGCTGTGACATAAGGAACATGTCATCAGGCACATCCAGGTCCACCCAGAGCCCTGGACAGAGGGGACAGAGGCAGGAGTTGGGAGAGGAGAGGGGAAGAAGGAGGAAGCCCAGGACCAGACAGGGGTGGGGGCTGTGCCTACAGGCCAGTGAGGGCCCCACAGCTTGGGACACAGCCAGATGGGGATGGAGTCCACTGCACCCTACTATTAGTGGCTGCACTAGTGCTCAGGCCTGGCTCTGTCACCCCATCCTGGGCCACAGTTATTGTTACGTACCAGTGACTGCTGGATTTGTCCTCCAGCCCTGTGTCCCTGGCAGCCTGCAGAGCTCTTCTCCCTACTCTTAAGGCAGCCACAGTCCTGACCTTAGCCAGGGCCAGGGCACACACGTTCTCCAGGTGATGCTGCTTACTCCCTGTGCTCAGCCTGGGGCGGCTGGGGCTTAGGGCGGGCAGGGATGCAAGGGCCCCATGGGCGATGGCTTCCGGGGCAGGGGACCCTCTTGCTGCCTCCCCACTGTACTCTGAGTGCTCCATCTCCTGGGCACCCACCATGGGCCTCCCTGCCAGTCAGGAGGTGTCTGGAGATGGGAATGGAGGTCAGAACAGTCTTACATAAATTTCTGATTCTGAAATTTGTGCTTGTACTTCTTTTCAACTTGCTAGTAGTTTTTAAAAATGGAGACAAAATCACATGGCATAAAATTTACTTTTTTAAAGTAAACTCAGAGAGTTGTGCAACTACCATCTCGCTCTCATTCCAGAGTGTTCTATGAGCCCAAAGCCCATCTTCATGAGCAGTCACCCTAGCCCCTCCCCAGCCCCAACACCCTCAGGTCCATTTCTTCTCTCTGGATTCACCTGTCTTGAGCATTTCCTGTCCATGGAACCCATGCAGTGTGTCCTGTGTCTGGTGTCTCTCACTAAGCACAGCATCTTCAAGGTCCATCACACCGTGGCAAGTGTCACAGCCTCACTCCTTTTCCTGGCTGTGTAATATTCCATAGCATGTGCCTGGGCTTCCCTGTGTGCATCCATCCATTCATCTGTGGACACTGGGCTGTCCCATCTTTTGCTTGTCATGATTTGTATGCACGAGTTCATGTGGATGTGTACCCCACTGGCTGTGGCTACACACACAGGAGTAGAATGGCTGGGTTAGATGTTCATTGTGTGTTCAGCCATTTGAGGAAACACTGGGCGCGTCCCATAGCAGCTATGCCCTCATGTTCCCACCAGCCCGTTGGTGGGGTCCTTTCCCTTCATGTCGCACCAACACTTGTCATCTGTGCATCTGGCTGACCTGGCAGGTGTGTCCCATGCTGTAACATGGTTTTGAGTTGCATTTCCCCATTTGTTCATTACCCTCCCCACCTGCAGTGCTGGGGCTGTCACCCACTCTGGCTTCCATTTGGGGGCAGGAGGCTGCTGTAGTGGCCCCAGGGAGAGAACAAGGGTCTATGCCAGGTCCTGCTACTCGGGGCCCCATGTGACGGCCTTAGGGGTAGCAGAGAGAATGAGAGGGGGCCCAGCATGCAGGTGGGGCTGCTGGCCCTGCTCTTTAGACCATAAGAGGCATCCTGCCAGCAGGTCCCCAGGGAATCTAGGGGCACACATTCCTTCCTCTGGGCCCCTGTACTCTGGCTCGGAAGCTGCAGATCAGGCCCCACCCCTCTCAGACAACCGCCCCTCCGGCCTTGGGGTCTCCTCAGCACCCCAGCCCCTTCTGGGCACCAGGAGTGGCCATCTGCAGCTTTGGAGCAGAGCCTGCAGGCCTGTGTCCTGATGCCTGCCCCGCAGTGTCCTGTAATACTCTGTGGGTCACGGTCGCTGCTGAGTGGGCACAGGGAAGTCCCTCTGTCCATTTCCCAGCCGGGTGACCATACCAGTGTGTGCCTTGTTTCCAGTTATCTTCTGCCCAAGGAGAACCCCTTTCCCGTGGGGCCTCTGCTTCTTGCAGGGCCATGGGCCTTGCCGTGCCCTCCTGGGCTGGGAAAGAACATGGCAGGAGGAGGGCACAGGGAGGGGCCGGTGCCCTGTCCTGGCCCCAGCCCCAGGATCAGGGTGTTCCCAGGGGAGCAGGCGCCCTAGATGGGAGGCACAGTGCGGGGCAGGGCCGAGTGATGAGCTCCCCATGTGGGGCTGCTGTGGGGGCTGGGAGCCAAGGGCCCACGGGGCCACAGAGGGGCTGCCTTGCCTCAGTTTCCTCAAGGCAGTGGCTGTCACAGTGAGGACAGCAGAGCCACAGCTGGCTCCCCAGGATGCGGGTGTGGAACAGAGTCCAGGGATTCAGCAGGCTGGGAAGACTGAGGGCTGGGGCCCCCACCCGAGCGCCCCCAGAGGGGTCTGGCCAGGGCTGGGCAGCCCTGGTTGTTGACAGCCCGCCCATCTGTGGCTGGATTCCGCCCCGTACCGTAATTCTCCTCACCCTGCCAGTAATTGCCCTGACTTACCAGGCAAGCATCATTTCCTGAAAGTCAGCAGGCCTTAGAGGAAGTAGGCGCGAGGCCGGTGACTAACCCCACATGCAAATGCGGCGGGCCTGAGAGCAGCCGCCTCCGTCCTCTGCCAGGGACCCAGTGCCACCGCTGCCGCCGCTGCTGCTGCTGCCGCGGTCATGAGGGACGCGCTCCTGGGCGACTCTTCCAGGGGGACCCAGGTGGCAGCCCCTGCGTGCCTCCACCATGTCCCAGCTGCGCTTCTGGCTGCAGTTTGCGGCTCTCAACAAGGTAACCCGAGGCTGGGGAGACCCCCACCCTGCTAGGAAAGAGAGTGGCAAGACAGGTTGGGCCACCTGTGGGGACAGCCACCGGGAGGGCTGCCAGGGAGCACAGCCGTGTCCAGGTTTCCACCAGCCCTGTTCTGTCCTCTCTTTTTTTTTTTTTGGCAGCAGAAGGGAATCCGAGGGGATTTTCTGAGGCAGAGACTCAGGACTCCGGCAGCTGGGGGTCCAGGCATGTGGGAAGAAGGGGCCCCGTCACACGCAGGGATTGTGACCAGGCTGGCGGAGGGCCAGTGTGGTCGTCTGTCTGTCCTGAGCCCTAACGTCTGCCACTCAGCTGCAGAAGCCCGGGGTGCCCAGCCCTGGGTGGGTGTCCTGTCCCCCCTGCCCTATGTGGGACTCAAACCAGAGCCTGGTGGGCCAGGGTGGGGCGCAATTTGAGGCTGGCACTGACTGGAGGGGCAGGGATGGGTCACTGTCCTTCCTTGGGGCTCCCCAGGAGTCCAGTCAGAGCAGGGATAGCACCAAACACCTGTTGTGGGGAGCTCTTCTGGGCTCAGCTTCTTGGGCCAGGAGGGGGTGTGTCTTCCTGATCTGCTGTCCCCACGGGAGCCCACCAGGGCCTAAGACGAGTGCTGCCAGCTCCCCACCCCCACTCAGGTCTCCCCAAAATGCTGCAGAAACCATAACTGCAGAAGGGGCCCCCCGGCCTACCCAGGTCCCCTGGCACTGTTGGGTGTGGCCAGCCCATAGGTCTGCCTGCACTCCATGGGTCTGGGGTGGACAGTGTGCTGAGATGGGGTGCTGAAATGGGCCTTAGGGGGGAGCCCAGGGTTCCCAGGGGAACAGTAGGGGGCACAGCACAGGCCTCAAGGTGACCTCTCAGGCTAGGGAGGTGAGGGGCAGTGGGAGTCAGCGTGGAGGTCTGATGGCTGCTCAAGTTCTGACTTGGATGAGGCTCTACTGGGGAGGAGGTCTGCTCTTATCCCCCACATAGCCACCCACGTGTGCAAGAGGCCAGACGGGGCAGGTCTCATGGGATCCTGAGAACCTCTTGTCTTCCCACCCCGACAACTGAGGGGCTCCTGTGCCTCACGCACCTTTGGGGTGTCCTGCTCTCGGTATGGACAGGACCGTGAGGGTGTGGGTTGGAGTGGTGTCCACAGAGCCCAGGACAGAGTAGGAGAGCTGATGTCAGCCACTCCCAGAGTGTCTTTAGTAGACCAAGCTGGGCACAGTGACGCATACCTGTCTTCCCAGCACTCCAGCAGGCAGAGGCAGGAGGATCACAGATTTGAGCCCCTCCCGGGCAACTTGGCAAGATCCTGTCTCAAAATGAAAGACTTGGGATGTAGCTCAGGGCAAAGACCCTGGATTCAATGCTCAACACTGTACATATCTGCCTGGATTTGTAGAACAGTTGTAGATTCAGAGAAAAGCTGCTCAAGTGGTACAGTGTTCTCAGGGTAACATCTTACCCTAGTCAGTCACAACCAGTAACCAACACAGCTGCATCGTGTCCTCAGCAGCTGCTCCTCCAAGTCCCCTGATGTCTTTCCCCCGCCCCACACTTGTCCTGTCTCCTCGGGCCCCTCTGGGCAGAGACCGATTCTCAGACATTCCCCTCCCTACTGCCCTGGGTGGGGTTTAGGACACCCCTCTACAGGGGCTGTGTGTGGTGTCCCTTGGGCTTCAGGAGAATGGCTGAGGTCTCGATCTCTCTGCTCAGGTCCCATCAAGGTCCCGGCGCCACTACTGTTGGCCTCAGTCTTTGGTGAAGAACAGACGAGGGTCTTCACTGTGAGGCAGTGTCCCCTTCCCACACCATGCTCTTACTGGGGTCCCCCAGGGGATGGCACTCTGCCATGTGCTCCGCCCCATAGTGGGGGCTCTGTGGTGGCACATCTCAGGGCCGAGTCCCAGACATACTCCTGCCATCATCATTGTTGCTGAGGCTCAGGGAGGGGGCCCTGGAGGTAGGGCCACCCTCCATGTGGTCAGAAGGGGTTTTGGCACAATTGGCTGCTCCCACCTGGGCCCAGACCCCTGTCTGGCTAGCATGTGGCCCCTTAGAGCCTCAGTTTCCCCGAGATGGGCCACCTCAGCCTGCTGAGTGGCTGGGCCATGTGGGAGGGTGTGGGGTGCCCTGCCTGTCCCCCATTCCTGCCTCCTGGCCTGCTGGCAGCCACCTGCCCCCTTGCCAAGGCCCATTCTCCAGGGACTTCCCTGCCGAGGGCTCAGGGTGGGGATCTGACCCACAAGGGTCCAGGCTGGTGCATCTGAGGGACAGCATGGAGTTAGGCCCCACGCTGGGCTGAGGGTGTGGCTATCAAACTTGCTTCTCCCACATGACAGGCCTGTGCTGGGCCCAGGCGCACGAGGTGCTGCCCTCAGCCTCCTGAGTACCAGGGTGACCCAGTTCCCAGTAGCCTCCACAGGTGGCTTGACCCAGCATCCAGGAACCACATGAGGGACACCGGTGGCTGTGGGCCGCTCTGTATTCCGTGGTTCCTGTAGACCTGTAGGTCTGGTGGGCCTGTCCTGCTGTCCCCAGGAGGCCCTGTGCAGACCTGGACCTGGGGGGCTGATGCTGGCTGGTGGCTGTGCCTCTACCTCTTGGAGCCTTGAGGACAGGAGCCTGAGACCCACCCTGGAGTAGGACCTAGGTGTTAGGGACCAGCCCTGCCAAGGTGAGCGCAGGGCAGGAGAGACCAGGGGCTCCTGTCCCCAGTTCCCTCAGGGCGCAGGGATGCCATTACCCCAGCTGAGGAGCCCAGAGCCCAACAGTCTGAGCTCACAGGGCCTGTGTCTCCTGTGACTGTGCCACCTGGGTCCCAGAAAGGGCTCCCAGGTGCCCCACCCACACCCCACTGAGTCAGGAGTCCACTCCCTCAGCCCCTCAGGGCCTTGCCACTCCCTGTCTAGGTCTGTAAGGGTGTGGTGGGTCTGGGGGCTCCCTGCGGCAGTCTGCTGTGCTCTGGGTGCCAAGTGTCACCTTAGCCAACCCCCCAGGGCCTCCAGCCCTGCCCAGGAAATGCCCTGGGGTGCAGGGCCAAGGTCAGCATGGGTCCCCTGATCTGGGCCTCGGGCTCAGGCAGATGAGGATGGCACTGTCCCAGAGGGCCCTCGGGGACATTGCCCTGGACTCGTCCCTTGTGTGCCAAACAAGGGAGGGGCGTGTACACACTTCAGAGTTGTGGGGCGCCGTGGAGTCCCTGGGAGGCAGCAGCTACCCCACAGGTCACACAGACTGGCTGTCTGACCAAGAGTAGGCAGTGGCAAGTGGCTGTGGCTGAAGGGGACTGTGGTCCTAACAAGAGTACAGTGACCCAACCCCCACCACTGCCAGATCAGTGCACTGTCTCTTAAAACTTAGGTTTAAGCCAGGCACGGTGACACATGCCTGTTGTCCTAGCACTCTGGGAGGCTGAGGCAGAAGGATCAGAAGTTCCACCCCAGCCCAGGAAATTTAGCAACTTAGTGAGATTCTGTCTCAAAATAAAAAATTAAAAGGGCTAAGAATGTAGGTCAGTGTAAAGGCCCTGGGTTCAATCCCCAGAAAAACAGTTTTATAAATGATGCCCTCTGCAGCAACCCTCACTTTAAAATGTCACCATCTCTGGTGACAGGCAGGGACAGATGCCCGTTCCTAGGTCCCCTTGGCCGCCCCCACCCCTGTTGAGCTGCCCCCTGTGCTGTGACGGTGCAGATGTGCAGTCTGGCTTGTTTTTTTCCTTTTAGATAATTTGATTGAGATGTAATTTGTATACCATATAATTCATTTGTTTAAAACACATAACTTGGTGATTTTAGTATATTCATGGCTGTGTAACCATCAGTTTCAGGACATTTTCATCACCCACTTTTGGGGTCCCAGTGAGCCATCACCCCCATCCCATCCCCAGCCCAGGCACTCACAAATCCATTTCCTGTCTCTGAATTCACCTGTCCTGGGTGTTTCCTCTCCATGGAGCCCCACACTGTGTGACCTTCTATATTTGGTGTCTCTCACTGAGCATGTCATCCTGGAGGTCTGTCCACGCTGTGGCGAGTGTCACAGCCTTGCTCCTTTTCTTGGCTGAGTAATATTCCAGCATGCGGCTGGACCTCAGTGCTCATTGCCCCCCACCCTGCATACTTGGCTGCCTCCTCACTGGGGCCTGTCTTCCAGGACTCCTACTTCGAGGATCTCTCCAATGCCTCCATCTTCTCCTCATCGGTGGACTCCCTCTCGGACATCGTGGACACACCTGACTTTCTGCCGGCAGACAGCCTCAGCCAGGTGCCCACCATTTGGGACGTGAGCACGGCCTCATCCACCCATGACAAGGTCAGTGTGCAGGCACCCCTAACCACAGCCGGCCCCAGACCAGGTGGGAGTACCAGGGGCAGTTACCACCACAGCTGCTCACAGATGTATGTGTGCATGTGTCCTGTGCAGCCCAGGGATGAGGCTGTCTCCCCACAGGCCTCAGGGCCCATGGCCCCAGCACCCCTCTGGTACGTGTCTGGCCCTGCTTTTCTGGGAACCAGGTTCAATCAGTAGAGAAGCAAAAATCCATTTTAGAGCCAGGTATTATGGTGGGGCACATCTATAATCCCAGCACTTGGGAGGCTGAGGCAGGAGGATCATGAGTTCAAGGCCAGTATGGACTATATGGTGAGACCCTGTCTCAAACTCCCCAACTCAGTCCCCAAAAAGCAGTTTTGGTTACAAATTCTTAGCCCAGGCTATTCAGCCCCCCACACCCTGGGCAGTGTCTAGAGATATGTGGCTACAGCACTGGCAGAGTTCCCGGTGTGGAACTGGTGGAAGCCAGGGACACTGCCCAGCACCCTGCAGTGCTCAGGACACCCATCCCAGCAGACAGCCCCCCACCCTTTGTTTGGCTTTTGAGACAGGATCTCACTATGTAGCCTAGGCTGGCCTGGAACTCACGACGATTCTCCTGCCTCAGCTTCCTGAGTGCTGGGAGGTTTGGCTTCTTGAGGCAGTGTTTTGCTATATCGTTGGCTTTGAACTCACCGTGTAGCCCAGGCTGATCTTGAACTCATGGTGATCCTCGTGCCTCAGGCTTCTGAGTGCTGGGATGACAGGTATGTGCTACCCACCCAGTTAAGGCACCTAATTTGAGCAGTGTGGAGAGGAGGACCCCATCCAGGCCTTTTCAGGGTCCTCTGTGCAGAGAAGCTTCTAGGATTGGGGTATATGTTAGGAGTGTGTCTAGAGAGCCCCAGGTTGGGGTACACAGCCTCCCCTGTTGCTGATATGGATGTACCCGTGGGGCTCTTGATGCCCACCCCCCAGCCCTGGGCAGCAGAGGTGACAGGCTGAGGCTGGGGTTGGGTCCAGCATGCGGTCAACAGGGGGTGCAGGCGGCCCAGAGCGCTGGGTACTGGCCCTGCCTGCCCTCTGCAGTCTCTTGGGGCCACTCGGGCCTGTCTCCTTTGGAATCTGGGCCCAGTGGAGCACTGCTAGCCCTGCCCAGGGCCCAGCCGGCCTGCACCGGACAGTGCGAGGGCATCTGAAACCCAACACCCAGAGCTGCCCGGCCTGGCTGGGAACGTGACTCAGCCTTCCAGGAATTGCCATGTCTGTTTGGATTTTGTTAATTTAAAAAAAAAAAAAGCCAGAGCAGAAGGGTTGAGCATGGACTTGTAACCTTCCTGGGCCTGGCTTCTGTGCTAACCTCTTTCAAAATCCCTGGCCATGTTCCTAACCTCTCATGAGAGTTGATCACCCTTTGACAGAACCCTCGGGGACCCCTGTCACTGCTGGGGAGGTGCTGGGGTCTTTAGCCATACCTGTCCCTCCCGCTCCAGCAGCTCTTGTGAAAAACCCACCTCAAGTCTGGATGGGGGTCCAAGAGCAGTTTGGGGTTAGGAGCCACCCTCCCCTCTCTAGTTTGCTACCAAGGACTGAACCCAGGGCCTTTGCACTGAACTACCCACCCAACCCTTTTTATTTTGTTTCGTTTTGTTATTGGGGTACTGGGGATCGAACTTAGGCCCTTGCACTTGCTAGGCAGGCGCTCTACTACCGAGCTAACTCCCCAGCCCCCCAACCCTTTTTAAAAAACTTTATTCTTTTAAATTTTGAGACAGGGCTCACTAAGTCTCTAAATTGTCCAGATTAGGTTTGAATTTTCAATCCTCCTGTCTCAGCCTCTCAGAGTACTAGGATTACAGGCATGCTGCACTATGGCCAAGACTTTTTTTTAAAAGTACGTGCATGTTTAGAATCACATGGACCCTGGTCTGGATGCCACTGTGTCCTCACTATGGGTCCTGGCCCACCCGGCCTCAGCACTGTGGTGTGGACATTGATGACTGCACTGCTTGGGGGCGGGCGGGGTAGGCACTTGTCAGACCCCAGAATGGACCGTGCCCCACCTACACCCCAATGGCGCACAGACTCCTAGAGGCCAGCCTTGTCCTTGCCTGCCAGCCTGTCTATAATCAGTGCCCGTGGCCAGCTGGGTGCACCCTGCCCTCTGTCGTCCCCCCACCTTGAGATAGGCTGCCCATCTCCTCAGCATGCATGGTGGTCTGGGACAGTCTGTCATTCTGGTCAGTGTGACAGGGCCTTCTAGTCAGTCTACATAGAGGACCTGCCACTCTGAAGAACACTCAGTGGTGTGACTAGGAGCTCAGGGACACCCCTCAGCCACTGGACACCACATTATTTGATCCCATGTGCTAGGCCCAACCAGTTGAGAGGCTAGTATCACCACAGGCTAGGGTCACAGAGGCAAGTGGCCCAGTCTTGAGCCAGGTCCATGAGTCCAGATGGTTCCTTTCACTTTCACCCCAACTGCCTCCCTGGACGGGCATCACCCCCTCCCCAAGTTGCCCACGTCCCTGCAGGCCCAGCACAAAGCAAGTCTCAGCCAGCAGGTCCTGTACAACCTACACACCGCGCTCTGCCAGACCCCAGGGGGCGGGTACTGTCAGAATTATCAAGCACCTTCCCACCTCGGCTGACATCCTTCCCTCCCCTCAGCTGTTCCTGCCCAGTGGACCATTCCCGGGCCTCGAGGACCCTGTGACCTCCCTGCCCAGCACCTCCCTTCTTGTCAGCTACCAGGTGAGCCTGGTCCCCCAGCTCAGTCCCATCCCTAGCCTGTGTGCCCTGTGTCCTAGGAGGGGTCTTGGAAGCTGGGCAATTTGAGCATGCCAGGTCCTGGGCACCCAGAAGCAGGGCACACCCCACTTTACAGATGAGAAAACCAAAATCCCAGGGAGGCCCTGTGAGGGAGACCAGGTCACCTCAGGGCAGGACTGATGCCTGGATTTGCACTCCCCTGCAGTCCCAAAGTCAGCCGGAGGAGGAAGTGGAGGACGAGGAGGAAGAAGAGGTGGAGGAGCTGGGCCATGCTGAGACCTACGCGGACTATGTGCCCTCCAAGTGTGAGTGGCCTAGGCTGGCGGGGATGCACACACACCTTCCTTTAAACGGATGACACCTCCCGGGTGACAACTCCCAAGAGCCACTGAGGGCGTGGGGTCTCCAGCTCCCTGGGGTCGAGTTCTTGCAGCAGAAAAGCTGAGGTAGGGCTGGGGATTTAGTTCAGTGGTTAGAGCACTTGCCTAGGAAGCACAAGGCCCTGAGTTTGATCCCTTGTACCAAAAAGAAAAAAAAAGCTGAGGAAAAGTGGCAGAATGGTGTGCTATGTCCCTTCCCAGGGACCTTCCTGCCCTGCCCCCCTGGCCACGCCCCCCCCACCTTTCTCTCCACCCTTCAGCCAAGATTGGGAGGCAGCATCCCGACCGCGTGGTGGAGACCAGCACTTTGTCCAGTGTCCCCCCACCGGACATCACCTACACCCTCGCACTGCACACCTCGGACAGCACAGCCCTCTCCGCCCTGCAGCTAGAGGCCATCACCTATGCCTGCCAGGTGACCTGCCCTGACCCCACCCTGCCTTGTCCCCACAAGGTTGGGGGAGTGGCAGCCCCCGGCCTGACCGTCTCCTCCGGCCACAGCAACACGAGGTCCTGCTGCCCAGCGGTCAGCGCGCAGGCTTCCTCATCGGTGACGGGGCCGGCGTGGGCAAGGGCCGCACGGTGGCCGGCATCATTGTGGAGAACTATGTGCGTGGCAGGAAGAAGGCCCTATGGTGAGCTGCCCCTCAAGGCAGGGGTCAGGAGCTAGGCAGGGGATGGGAGTGGAGGTGCCCTTAACCCAGCTGCTGTCCTCAGGTTCAGCGTCTCCAACGACCTCAAGTACGATGCAGAGCGTGACCTGCGGGACATCGAGGCACCAGGCATCGCAGTGCACGCCCTGAGCAAGGTGGGTGAGCGGAAGGGCATCCGTTCGGCCATACCCAGTTTTCTCCGTACGGGGAAACTGAAGCCTCCATGCCTGCCGTGTCCGCAGATCAAGTACGGCGACAACACTACCTCAGAAGGCGTCCTCTTCGCCACCTACTCGGCCTTGATCGGGGAGAGCCAGGCGGGCGGCCAGCACCGCACGCGCCTGCGGCAGATCCTCCAGTGGTGCGGGGAGGCTTTCGATGGCGTCGTATCCTGCGGCCTCGGGAGAATAGGGGCGGGGCCCGAGGGTGGGAGTGGGCGGGGCTTGGAGGCGGGCATGTCGGAGGAAGGGGGTGGGCTGAGTGGGATTGGGGGTGTGGTTGTGGAGGCAGGGCGGGGCCAGGCACAGATGGGCGGGGGCAAAGGCCTCCAGAGCCATCGGACAGCCTCGGAAATTCCCGGGAGGCCCTGGGTCTTCAGGATTCTCCCTGTGGGCACAGCCCAAATAACACTTGTCCCCACCTTGTGCTAGTCTGGCTCTATCTAGCAGGTCTGACAGCAACTGCAGACTCAGCCATGGTTTTGCAGGGACTTTGTGGAGGCAGTGACTGCTGTGTGCCCCAGGCAGGAAGGTGCCCCCTCCCCGGCACTGAGGGCCCTGTGTGTGGGCAGGCAGAGGCCGGGTGGTGTAGGCTTCCCAGCCCAGGGAATGTGTTGGGGACACAAACCTACAGGGTCGCCCTGCCTTGGCAGAAATATCAGGGGGCTTCATGTTTTCTTAAATAACCTGTTTTATCTACAAAATTGTAGTTTCTGGTTTTTGCTTTTTCTGCTAGACAGCAGAGCCAAGCCCTTCATACTGAACTACACCCCGGTCCTTTTTATTTTTTTGTGTGGAGACAGAGTCTCCCTAAATTGCCCAGGCTGGGCTCCAACTCGCAAGCCTCCTGCCTCGGCCACCCAAAGTGCTAAGATTACCAGATTCCTCTGCTAACTCTCTTCCCATCTCTCTGACTGTGCAAGGGGGAACTGGTCTCCCTGCCACGCTGCCTTCAAAGCTGCCCCCATTGCTCTCGCCGCCCGCCCCCCCACAGCACAACCAGTGGGTGTGTTTTGTGGCCTCATCCATCTGCATGCAGGTGTACATGCATGCGGGTTTCTACCGAGGTGCAGATGGAGGGTCCCCTGGGCCGTATGAGCACCCTGTGCTCCCTCACATGCTGTTCCCGGACCGGTTTCCTGCACCAGGCTGTCCAGCCCCAACCCAGGTTCTGCCCCGTTACCACGTCGTGACTTGCCTTGCTTAGTGGCCCACTGTGCTTGCAGCCCTGCATTATCAATGGCCTCACCGCCTCCTCCCCCATCCCTAGAAGTGGGTGACTGGGCTGAAGCGGGTGCTCTTCCTGAACCCTGGGTGAGGACAGATAAGAGGAAGGATGCTGCCCTGTGTGTTAACTCCCCAGGAAGGCGCCTGGATCCTTGCAGTATGGGTCTAACTCAGGTGTGGTGGTGCACATCTCTAATACCAGCACTCTGGAGGCTGAGGCAGGAGGATCCTGAGTTGGGGTCCAAGCCTACATACCTGAAACAAAAACAAAATGAAAAAAGAATGTCCAGATCAGGGCCATGGTGAGACACTAGAGGCTGCTGGTGTATCCCCAGTCCCCAGATGGTACCTCTGCACAGTAGTCTTGCAGAAAATAATACCAGCTTTATGCTCTTGGCAAGCTGTGTGCTTAACAACACATTCACGTTTTTTACTATTTTTGTCTTTTTCCTGAGCCCTTGAGACACATACAATTCTCTGTAACTTATTTCTCTTTCTCTGTCTCTCTCTGTCTCTTTCTATACTGGCAGTTGGGCTGGGGATTTAGCTTCAGCGGTTAGAGTGCTTGCTTTGCACAAAGCCCTAAGTTCGATTTCCAGCACCAAAAGAACCCAAAAAAACAGTCTGTCTATACTGGCAGTTGAACCCAGGGCCTGATCACTAAGCTACTTCCCCAGCTCTTTTTTATTTTTAGTTTTTGTTTTGAGTCAACTTGATAAGTCAGCTAAGTTGCTGGGCTCAAGCTCGTGATCCTCCTGCCTCAGCCTCCTAGAGTGATGGGATCACAGGTTATTAAAATATTAGCATCTTCAGTTAAAGCCGCAACTATACTATAAGTCTATGTGTAGTTTGAAGAAATGAAATCAAGATCCTGGGCATGCATTACCCACTGCCAGCATCCTGTGGCAGACTGGTACTGTTGGACCAAGGGTGTGAAGTTCGCCATAGCCCGACATGCTGTGGGGTCCCCCTTCTTTATGCTTCTTTCGTGTGGCTATGTATATCTAGGCTACTTTTGTTTTTTGTATTTGTGCAGTGCTGGGGATGGAACCCAGGGCCTCAAGCAGGCGCTCACCACTGAGCCACACCCTGGGCCCCAAGGCTGTTTCTCATGCTGCATGAAGCCATCAAACCCTGTTATACAGAAGTTATGGAGTGGGCTGCTCCCCAGTGGACAGATCCCCCAGACATGACATTCAGTTTTCAGTGCTCAAGGGCATCACCCTTTAGAACATTCCTTAACTCATGGTCACCCCAGATTGTGTTTGATGAATGCCACAAAGCCAAGAATGCCAGTTCCACCAAGATGGGCAAGGCCGTGCTGGACCTGCAGAACAAGCTGCCCCTGGCCAGAGTGGTCTACGCCAGTGCCACAGGTGGGGTTTTACAAGGGCCCCAGCTGGTCTCTGTGGGCAACAGGTAGCTGGATCATGTGTGCGGCATCTATTAGTGATGTCTGCATCACTAATGGATGCAGTAGGGTAGCCTGGATTGCATGGGTAGCATCTATTATTGATGTCGGCTCGGGCACAGCCTGGGGTAGGGGTGTTCTGTGAGCTGTGTGCAGTTTTTCTGTCTGCATCCTGCTGCTTCTCCCGGCCTGGGCAAAGACAGAGTTGTTCAAACCCCATCAGTGCTGTCCTCTCTGCTAGCTGGCTTTGGCCAACCTCAGCAGGTGCTCCCTGGCCTGGCTACATTATCCAGAGCTTCAAGCAGTTCCATCTATACCCCCCACCCCAGTACTGGGGTTGCACCTGAGCTCTCTGCACCCCACACAACCATCACCTCTTGGCTGAGTCAGGAAAAGCTGACAGCAGCCCTCCACCCCGCTGCCCAGGTGCCTCTGAGCCCCGGAACATGATCTACATGAGCCGCCTGGGCATCTGGGGAGAGGGTACACCCTTCCGAACATTTGAGGAGTTCCTACACGCCATCGAGAAGAGGTGAGCCCCTTTCCCACCAGTGGGGACCAGGAGGGGTCACTGAGGCAGCACATTCCCCCGTGTGGCCGCAGGGCATGTGCATGTGCTGTCTGCATTCTGTGCACCTGCCTCTTTCACCCTGGGGGTCTGCCCTTCTCCGGAGCCACTCTGCCCTTTGCAGAACCCAGCACTCAGGAGGCTGTGCCCATTTGCAGGGGTGTGGGCGCGATGGAGATTGTGGCCATGGACATGAAGGTCAGCGGCATGTACATTGCACGCCAGCTCAGCTTCTCTGGAGTCACCTTCCGCATTGAGGAGATCCCACTGCCCCCAGACTTTGAGCGTGTTTACAACCGGGCAGCACTGCTGGTGAGCTGGGGGCCTCTCTGTGGGCGCAGGTGATAGAGGTCTGCTCCAGGGACTTCAGTGCACTTCCCTAGGCCTCTGTATCCCTCACAATCACACCTGTTGTCTCCAGGGGTCTTGCCCTTAAGACACCACAGATGTTTGTCCAAGTGTGCTTTAAGTAGAGTCAGGAATGGTGGCACGTGCCTGTCATTCCAGTGCTTGGGAGGGTGAGGCAGGAGGATCTCAAGTTCAGGTTCAACCTGGACTACTTAGTAACTTAGTGGGACCCTGTCTCAACACAAAAAATAAAAAGGGCTGAGGGTGTAGCTCACTGTGAGGGTCCTAGGTTCAATCCCCAGCACCACAAAAAGGAAAAAAAGGAAGTAGGAAACCACCTTGTCCTGGCATGGTCATAGGCAGAATTCCAGTGTCCCCGTCCTGTCCTAAGTCCCAGATTCTTGTGTGGCTGATACAGTGGGCAGCAGCCTGAACCCTTGCCCTCCTTCCCAGGCCTCACAAGCATTTTGTCCACATCCTGGCCTGGAGCTGGTGGCTCTGCTCAGTGTCCTTGTCACTGCAGGCCATGTTTACACCAGTTCCTGCTTAGTCATTTGTTCAGTGCCCTAGATGGAACCCAGGGTGTCACTGATGCCTGAGTCATACCTGGCCACACCTTGGTTCCTGTGGCTGCTGCTGGGCTCTTGGTGAAAACTCTTCCCACCCCACAGCCTAGTTTCGAGGGACCCCTTCCCTGTACTGGGGCTCAGCCAGTGTCTTATCCTTGCAGTGGGCCGAGGCCCTGGGTGTGTTCCAGCAGGCGGCCGACTGGATTGGCCTGGAGTCACGCAAGTCCCTGTGGGGCCAGTTCTGGTCGGCCCACCAGCGCTTCTTCAAGTACCTGTGCATTGCCGCCAAGGTACACCGGCTGGTGGAGCTGGCCCGCGAGGAGCTGGCCCGTGACAAGGTAAGCAAGGCCACACTCCCATCCTCTCAATTGGAGGGGAATTCATTGTGTAGTCAGGCTCCAAGGAAGGAATGTTAGGGCAGACAGGCATGATGGAGCAAAGCTGCTCGCTTCAAGGTGGTCAGGAACTAGAGCTAGGGTCAGAGCCAGAGGAGAGGCCAGGGAGCAGAGCTGGGCATATGCCTGTAATCCCAGCATTTGGGAGGTTGAGGCAGGAGGATCACTTCAAGTTCAAGGCCAGGCTGGGCAACATAGTGAGACTCTGTTTCAAAAAGCCAAAAAAAACAAAAAAGCGGAGGTATAGACATAGACCCCCAAGGTCTTGCCTCTGTGACCCACTCAGGAGCCTGCTTTACTGATCCATTAGATGCTTCTTAATCCAGTGAGGTTGACGTGTCAGAGTTCATGGTCACAATAGGGAACCTGGCACCCACATTCGTCCCACAGCCTCATGTGGGCCTCATGTGGCGGCCAAGGCAGACATCGCCAGGCAGGGTCTCCATGGGAAGGGACAGCGAGGCCTTGGCCAAGGCAGGAAGTAGCCATCTGCGGGCCACATCCCTTACCCGGGGAGACTCGTGCACTCACGGCACAGAGCTTGGATGAGAAACGATGAGAAACACGGTCACTGGAGCCAGCTCAGAGCCACCTGTCTCCGCAGTGTGTGGTCATTGGGCTGCAGTCCACGGGCGAGGCACGGACACGGGAGGTGCTGGACGAGAATGAGGGGCGCCTCAACTGCTTTGTTTCGGCTGCTGAGTGAGTAACCATGCCATGGGACAGCTGGAGGGCGGGGGTCGGGGCAGCCAGCCCCTCACTGTGGGACCTGGCAGCCAAAGAGGACCTCAGAGGCCTTAAACTTAAGCAGTGGCCTTTGCTGCAGCAGTGTAGACAGGACTTATCAGGTGCTTCCCAGGCACAGAAGCAGGCTTCAGAGAGTCTGACCCCACGTGGGGTGGCACCACCTTGATAGGAATCCATAGATTTTCAGGACCATTTTGGCCTTGCACAACTCTCTGACTCCTTTCCAGGGCTCACCCAGCCCTAGGAAGGGTCCCAGCACCTTCCTGGCTTCTCGGTGCCAGGCCTTCCCTGTTCTCCCCTTCCTTAGCCAGGGGGCTGGGATATCTGGTCACCCTCATTCCTGGAGGTCATCAGCTGTGTGGGCAGAGCTGGGTGCAGGGCAGGCAGGATGTGGCACTCAGAGGCAGCCCCCTGCCTGGCCCTGCCATAGTCCTCTTTGTTCCAGCCAGGCATGGTGGCCCATGTCTGTCATCCCAGCACCCTGGGAGACTGAGGCAGGAAAATCACGAGTTAGAGCCCAACCTGAGCCACTTAGAGACTTAGCAAGACCCTGTCTCAAAAAATAAAAAGGGCTGGGGATGGAGTTCAGTGCAGAGGCCTTGGGTTCCATCCCCAGTACCGCAAGAATAGAAAGCTATGCTCCCTGTGGCCAGGGCCCCTCCCATAGGTCCCCAGGCCCAACCCCACCCTACAGAGCTGAGGGCAGCTGCAGGGGCACAAGATGTCTTCTCCTTCCAGAGGTGTCTTCCTGTCGCTAATCCAGAAGCACTTTCCTTCCACCAAAAGGAAGCGGGACAGAGGAGCCTGCTGTAAGAGGAGGCGTAAGTCTCTGCCACCACCTGCCGACCACACCTTCTGCCCACCGCACCTGCTGCTTTCTGCACAGCTCCCCTAGGCCGCCCCCTTCACCCCCAACCCCGCCATAAGGATTCAGCCTGATTCAGGCTACTCCATCCCAGCCAAGCAAGGCACTGCTGCCCAAGCCTCCAGGGTTCCCCCGCGGGCACAGGGAACATGGACCTGGTCCCCAGCATTGGCCACACCAGCAGTCTGTGGCCTCACTCCCCGCAGGCAGGCAAGGAGCCTTCACACACACACACACACCCACCCCGCACAGGCAGTGCTTCTCAAGTGAAAGTGGGCTTCCAACTCATTGGTGTGTGGATTGGGCCAGGGTCTGCTAGGAAGTGTCCCCAAGGCTGGGCTGTCACATTGCACAGAGGGAAGCCAGGCTCAGAGGACAAGGAACTCACCTGGGGCTACACAGCCAAGCCTTCTGCCTTCCCCAGGCCAGGCCTTTGGGGGTACAGCATTTCCAAGAGAGAAGCCCAGGAAGGTGGCCCAAAGCTGCCCGACACCATGGCGCCATTCACAGCAGGTAGACACAGGATTCTGGGGAAGTCAGGTGCAATGGTGCACGACGCCTGCAATCCCAGCACTCTGGGAGGCTGAGGCAGTAGGATCACAAATTAAGGCTCAGCTTGGGCAATTTAGTGACTTAGCAAAACATGGTCTTGAAATAAAAAATTGGCTAGGGATGCAGCTCCACTACTAAAAAGGCAGGGGAGGGGCTGGGGATTTAGCTCAGTGATTAGAGTGGTTGCCTTGTAAGCACAAGGGCCTGAGTTCGATCCCCGGCACCACCAAAAAAAAAAAAAAAAGGCAGGGGAGAGCCTGGCAGTTCCAGGGTAGGGGGACAGGTCTCCCCAGGAGCCCCTTCCCAGGAGCTGAGCTGCTCCCAGCTTGGCACCCAAAGGCCTGTCTCCCTGTCCCTTCAGAGCTTCTGCCTCAGCTCCCTTGTCCCTCCTGCCAGCCACCAGCCTCTGTTCCAGCCCCAGTGACCCTGGCTACCGTCACCTTTGCAGGACGGCCTCGGGGCCGAGGGACCAAGGCACCCAGGCTGGCGCTTGAGGGGACTGGTGTGATCCGCATCAGCGATGACAGCAGTACCGAGTCAGACGCTGGCCTGGACAGTGACTTCAATTCCTCCCCTGAGTCCCTGGTGGATGACGACGTGGTCATTGTGGAGGCTGCCGGGCATCTTGTAGATGACCGGGGTGAGGGCCTAGGCTGGGTCGGGTGGCAATGGGTCCCTGAGTCCTAATCCTCAGTTACGCCTACTTCATAGAAGGGGAAAGTGAGGCTCAGAGAGGTGAGGTCAGGGCCACACTGCTGATCAGAGGCAGGGGTGGGTTCAGAACTGTCTTTCCCGTGGTCTCAGGGAAATCCATGAAGGAACACAGTCCCCACAGTAAGCCTGACCCCTTTGCCTCTCCCCCCCCGCAGGCTCCCAGTGTCCCCCTCAGAGGGACCTGCACGGCCCTGCCGTCCTGGAGCGCGTGGAGCGGCTGAAACAGGACCTACTGGCCAAGGTGCGGGCGCTGGGCCGTGAGCTGCCAGTCAACACCCTGGACCAGCTCATCGACCAGCTCGGGGGCCCTGAGTATGTGGCCGAGGTGAGCGTGGGTCCCGGCTGGCTCCAGGTGGCTCTGGCGGCCCCTGCTGGTCACCTTTGTCACTGCTGGCCCCCAGAGTGGCAGGCCCTTTTAGCGGAGTTGTGGAGGCTGGACTCAGCATGGCCTGCCCAAGCAAGGCCTCACCCACACAAGTCCCCAAGGTCCCCAGCGGCAGGACTCGGCTCCTGCCCTCTCGTCCAGCCCCTTTGTCTGGCCCAGCTCCCAGGCAGCCACAATGACAGCTGACCCCACCCACAGATGACAGGCAGGAAAGGCCGCGTTGTGTCCAGGCCTGATGGGACAGTGACCTTCGAGTCACGGGCAGAGCAGGGCCTGTCCATCGACCACGTGAACCTCAGGGAGAAGCAGCGGTTCATGAGCGGCGAGAAGGTGGGCTCAGCATGCGTGGGAGGGGCTCTGGTGGCACTGGGAGGCCCCAACACCTGCATTGTCTGAGATGGAGGTGCATGAGTGTGCACGTGTGCGTGTGTACACCTGTGTGTCTGCAACGGCACCTGAGCCGGAAGTGATGTCCGGGCCTACCCTGGGCTCCTCTGATGTGCTCTGTACATGTCATAATGTCCTGGGGACCTAAGTGCTGTGTGGGGCAGGATGGGGCGGCATGGCCACAGGGTCCGCGTCCAACTGCCCACTGACCGCTCCCGCCCACAGCTTGTGGCCATCATCTCTGAGGCTTCCAGCTCAGGTGTCTCCCTGCAAGCTGACCGCCGTGTGCAGAACCAGCGCCGCCGTGTGCATATGACGCTTGAGCTGCCCTGGAGCGCTGACCGCGCCATCCAGCAGTTCGGTCAGTACTACCCCGCCTCGACACCCTACTTGCCCAACCCCACAACTCTAGCCACCCCTTACCCCTCCTCTTCCCCCAGGACGCACGCACCGATCCAACCAGGTATCAGCGCCTGAGTACATCTTCCTCATCTCTGAGCTGGCTGGGGAACGGCGCTTTGCCTCCATTGTTGCCAAGCGTCTGGAGAGTCTGGTAAGCAGGGTGCCGGGGGGGGGATCCCCTGTTGTGGGGTGGAGGGTCCGGACAATGCACCAACAGCCTTCCCGTCCCTTCCAGGGTGCCCTGACACATGGGGACCGCCGTGCCACCGAGTCCCGGGACCTCAGCAAATACAACTTTGAGAACAAGGTGCCTGGGGGTGGGCAGGGGGCAGGGGGCAGAAGGCTCCCACCTGGCAAGCCCCCAACTCACTCTCCTTGCCCCCCAGTACGGCACTCGGGCCCTCAGCTGTGTCCTCAACACCATCCTGAGCCAGACAGAAAACAAAGTGCCTCTGCCCCAGGGCTACCCCGGAGGAGATGCCACCTTCTTCCGGGGTGAGCTGAGGGGGCAAGCTGGGGGGAGGGGCACATGGGAGGTCTCCACATCTGTGGGCTGGGGATGGCGGGGCAGAGCAGGAGATTGGAGTGTTTGGGGCACCTGAATTTATAGACTGGAGTCCTGCTGAAAGACTCTTCCATAGCTGGGTGTGGTGGTATGTATCTAATCCCAGCATTCTGGGAGACTGAGGCAGGAGGATCACCAAGCTTGAGCCTATCTTAGGCAAGTGAGTGACTTTAGGGAGACCCAGTCTCAAAATGAAAAATAAAAGAAGGGCCAGGAGTGTGGCTCCATGTGAAGACCCCAGATTCAATCTCTAGTACTGAAAAGAAAGATGCCACATACACACACAGGGCTGTGGATGGCAAAGGTAGTTGAACGCGGTGGCTTCCAGTGGCCCCCCAGGGAGGGCTCCTGGCTGAGGCATGTGGGGTCTGGGCTTATTCCCAAGAATTCTAGTCTTACTCATGGAGATCAGAATAAGAGGCCTGTCCTGCCAAAAGCCATAGCCCCAGAGCCCAGCATAAGGGCCCTCCTGCGAGGATGTCCCTGGTGCCAGGTAGATCCAGGGCAGCCAGGGAAGGAGCAGGGGGCCTCTGGCAGGCCTGGAGGATCCCAAGAGTTCTGGGGCTCAGATGTGGCCCACTCCCCGCAGACATGAAGCAGGGCTTGTTGTCGGTCGGCATCGGCGGGCGAGAGTCACGGTCCGGTGGGCTGGATGTGGAAAAGGGTGAGTCCCAAGGACCCAGGCGTGGGTGGGGGGCAGTGGGCTGCCAGCCACAGCCTGAGACATCGTCCCTACTGCCCCCAGACTGCTCTATCACCAAGTTCCTGAACCGCATCCTGGGGCTGGAGGTCCATAAGCAGAATGCACTGTTCCAGTACTTCTCGGACACCTTCGACCACCTCATCGAGATGGACAAGAAGGAGGGCAGATATGACATGGGCATCCTGGGTGAGCTGCAGGCATACATGGGTAGACAGGCTGGGCTCAGGGTTTATCCCGAGCAACCCAGTGACCCAGTCACACCCCTGACCTTGGTGAAATCCTCGTTACACCAAGGTCTGTAAACCTTTTCTGACGAGTTCATTTTTTCAGTTTTGCTGTAACAGATGGTCTCTGGCATTACTGCACAACTACTGTTGACAATACAAATGAAGGGGTGCCAATAAAACTTTATTTATAAACTGGGCACAGTGGCACACACCTGTAATCCCAGCATTCTGGGAGGCTGGGGCAAGATGATTGTAACTCTTGCCCTGCCTGGGCAACTTGGTGATTTAGCAAGATCCTGTTTCAAAATAAAAATTTTAAAAGGGCTAGGGATGTAGCTCAGTAGGAATACTGGGTTCATTCTCCAGTATGGCCAAAACAAAAACAAAACAAGAAATTCTCATTTTTATTTATAAAAACAAACCAAGTAGGCTTGCTCGTACCTGTCAACCCAGCCACTCAGGAGGCTGAGGCAAGAGGATCACTAGTTCAAAACCAGCTTGGGCAACTTAGTGAGACCCTGTTTCAAAATAAAAAATGAAAAGGGTTGGGGTGTAGCTCAGTGTTGGGCGCTTACCTAGCACATGTGGGGTTTGGGTTCTATCCCCAGCACTACAAAAGAAACACACACGCCCACACACCACACACACGCACACTCACACACACACACACACACACACACACACGACTGTAGTCTTCGAACTCATCTCCCACAATCCCCTTGAACAGCTGTTCAGATCAGGGCACCAAGCTACACAGGACCTACTTGGGGCCCCACATGACACAGGCAGCCCCAAGCCGGGAGGAGACACTTGACATCCGCATGCTTCTTGTGTCTGAGCCAGACTGCCTGCCCCACTGTGCCTGTCCTGGGGCACACCCCAGGCTGTGGGATCAACAAACCCCGAAGAGCAGGTCCGGGGCTGGGGCACTGCTCAGTGGTAGAGGACCTCGGGGTCCCATCCCCAGCACCCCAAGGAAAAGTGTAGGCCCGTAAGTGGGTCCCAGGGCCACTCTGGGAGGCTGAAGCAGGAGGATTAAAAGTTCAATCCCAGCATGGGCAATTTAGCAAGACCCTGTCTCAGAATAAAAAATGAAAAGGGCCGGGGATGGGTGCTCCAGTATCAGAAAAAACTGGAAGAACAGCACCAACCAGGCCCCAGGCACTGGCCCCAGGCGAGGGCTGAGGGTCTCACACTCCATCCCCCACCCCCGTCCTCCCCGCAGATCTGGCTCCTGGTATCGATGAGATCTATGAGGAGAACCAGCAGGTGTTCCTGGCCCCTGGGCACCCACAGGACGGACAGGTGGTCCTCTACACGGTGAGCAGGCCTCTGCCCAGCCCTGGTACCCGCCTGCTCGCCTGCCCGCCTGGTTGCCTGCCCGCTAACATGCTGTGCCCTGGCAGGTCACTGTGGACCGAGGCCTGAAGTGGGAAGAGGCCTTTGCCAAGTCGCTGGGGCTCACAGGCCCCTATGATGGCTTCTACCTCTCCCACAAGGTGTGTCCTGGCCGGGCTTCCCTGCTCTGGGTGGCACCCTAGGGGTGCGCGGGTGGTGCTCCCTGCCCTGTGCCCCTGGGGCCGGCCTCACTCTCCCCTCTGCAGGTGCGGGGCAATAAGCTGAGCTGCCTGCTGGCTGAGCAGGGCCGCGGCAAGCACTTCACGGTGTACAAGCCCAACATAGGCCGCCAGAGCCAGCCAGAGACCCTGGACAGCCTCTGCCGCAAGTTTCAGCGGGTAGGGCCAGGCACGGTGGGGCTAGCCGGCCTCGGGCCTCAGGCCTCGGGACTGGGGTCACCTCTGGTCGGTCACTTCCCCAGGTCACCGCGGAGGAGGCCCAGGAGCACTGGGAGAGCAGCTATACCTACTCACTGGCACACTGCAGCCACATGGCTTGGTGAGCGCAGCAGCAGGCTACTGCAAAAGGGACCCTTTGGGAGGCGGTGGCACGGAGAAGCGAGCCGAGTCGGCACCGACCCATGCACTCGGTCCGCAGGAACCAGCACTGCCGGCTATCGCAGGAGGGCAAGGACTGCGTGCAGGGCCTGCGGCTGCGGCACCACTACGTGCTGTGCGGCGCACTGCTGCGCGTGTGGGGCCGTGTGGCCGCTGTGATGGCCGATGTCAGCAGCAGCAGCTACCTGCAGATTGTGCGCCTCAAGACCAAGGACAAGAAGAAGCAAGTGGGTGAGTGGCGGCACAGTGGGCGGCGTTGGGGGTGCAGCCCGCACGGAGGGCCCTGACCAGGTCCTGACCGCGCCGCAGGCATCAAGATCCCTGAGGGCTGTGTGCGCCGCGTGCTGCAAGAGCTGCGGCAGATGGATGCCGAGGTGCAGCGCCGCAGCCGCCCCGCCCCACCGCCCACCCCGCGGCTCCCGCTCACGCTTCCCTGTGGCCCGGGTGAGGTGCTGGACCTGACTTACAGCCCGCCGGCCGAGACCTTCCCTCCACCGCTGCCGCCGCCGCGCTTCGTCTTCCCGCCGCCACCCCCAGACGCGGGCGCGCTGCTGCTGGGCGCGCCTGACCCCGCGGCCCTGGCACATCAGGGCTGCGACATCAACTTCAAGGAGGTGCTGGAGGACATGCTGCGCTCGCTGCACAACGCGCCTGCCGAACCCCCGGGCCAGCTGGTGGGGGCAGGCGCCGCGGGGCCGGAGCGGCAGAGCGTGATCCGCTTCAGCCCGCCCTTCCCCAATTCCTAGTCCCCGGTCACCGTGGCCACGCGCACCGCCCCACGTCGGTCTTCTCCGGGCTGGTGGGCGCGCTGGCCCCGCAGTGCCTTTCCCCACGTCCCGGCCGGCCCGCACTCAGGACTCAGGGTGCAGGGCTCGCCCTCATCCTCCGGGCCTGGGCAGGGCGCCTGCCGCCGACCTCTCCACTGGGCAGGACGGCCTGGGAGTTGAGGCTGGAGGTCTGAGAGCTGCTCACTCAGGAAACCCCGGTGCTCAAGCCCCGCCTGGGGGCTCCACGGGGCACACCCCGTTAATATATGCAATCCCCTCCCCCTGCACCCTAAATTATTGCCCGTCCGCCTCTCCCTCTCCTAATCCGCGGTGAGCGGGCGGCCCCCAATTTCTATGTGTATTTATAATGAATTCTGGTGTATATATGTAAAGAGATCTTTTTTAAATATATGTGCCTTTTGCCTACTTGCCAGTCTGCTTCTCCAGCCTGCGGTCATACGGGGACCTGGGGTGCCAAGGTAGCAGGGGCAGTGTCACTACCATGCATGGGTGGCAGGAACTGTACCCCCTCCCCCCCATGCCCTGTGCACACTGGGGAGGGCTGGGGTCCCAGGATGCATCCTGCAGACCCTGACACCCAGAGCTGCTGGTTCCAGCAGGGGAACAAGCGCAGGACTGAGGAAGCCAGGTCTAGGCTTGCGGTGGACTGGAAGTGTTACTTTTCTCATTGCTGAGACAAAATAGCCAACACCCTAAATTAGAGGAAAGGTTTATTGTAGCTCAGTCTGTAGAGGTTTCAATTGGCAGTTGGCTGGCTCCAAGGCAGGGTGGATGACAGAAGGGCATTGAAGAGCAGGCAGGCAGAAGGCAACAAGCAACAACAGCAGTTCTCTCTGTCCCTTGTATTCTGTCCCCCCTACACACCCTAAGGGCAGGCAGCACACCCAGGGTGGGCCTTCCTATTATTCACTCCCAGAAGTACACCCAACCAACCAGTGAACTAATTTATTATTCACGCACCCTTGGTCTCAGCACCACACTGTAGATCCAGTCATCTCTGAAAAGGCCCACCTGTGACCACATGAGACTTTGGGGGGGACAGCTAGACATAAGCCATAACAGGAACCCAGGTAGCAGATGTGCTGTCCTGTGGCACCACTGACCTCTGGCCCAAAATGTGGGGCCACTTCACCCTGAGGTTCCAGAGCACAGGGGCCACAAGTGCCTAGGAGGAGGGTGGATGAGCCAAGAGACTCCATGTGCTGGGGCAGTTCCCAGGACCCCCACCTCTCTTGGCACAGCATCCCCAGCCAGCTGCTGGTCTCCCTGGAGGAACTGCAAGTTGATGGATCGGAGAGCAGCTGGGCTCAGCTCTGCACAATCCCCTGGCCCTCTCAGGAGACAATCTGCCCAGGTGTGGTAGGGCATACCCGTTAATCCCAGCACTCAGGAGGCTGAGGAAGGGGGACTGCTGCAAATTCGAGGACAGCCTGGGCTACACGGTGAGTTTAAGACCTGCCTCAACTACCAATCATAATGAGACCCGTCTCAAAAAACAAAACAAAAAAACCAATCTGGACAGCGATCTGCCCTAAACAACCAAGAGACTTGGCACCCACTCCAGGCCAGGCCTTGACTCCCACCCCTTGTCAGCTGCTCCTGGTAGGAAATCAGCAGCTTACAGCATTATCTCCACCCCCCCTGCCCCCACGCATCCTGCCTGCCCAGGGGTGGGGAATCAGCACAGCCTTGTGACCAGCTGACCTAGATCTGCCTGGTACAAGACAGGCACAGCCCTCTGGACCCAGGGAGCCCCCCTCCCACACCAAAGAGGAGGACAAGGCCGCCCACTTCTATGTTTTATTCCCACTAGGCAGCAAGGGTGGGTGCCGAGCCCGGGCCGTGGCCGGTCCTCCTCCAGCGGTGCACGCGTCCTCGGGTCTGCCCCACCAGCACGCTGGTTTTCAGGCAGGCCGTCATGGTGCCGGGGAAAGGCTCGGGGCAGGCAGGGGCTCGGTGGGGCACAACTGTGGGGCTACAGGTAGCAGGGCAGGTCCTTCTCTATCACCTGCAGGGAGAGGGGTGTCAGGGGACAGCCTCTCCCCAGGGGTCCCCACCCCAGCAGGCTCCCTGGGAAGTACCTACCAGGGGCTCCTCCATGGGGCCATACCGCTTCACCACACAGCCGTTCTTGTCGACAAGAAACTTCGGGAGAAGGGAGAATGTGTTGGTAGAGGGTGAGGGGGTCCCTGGGATGGGCAGAGGGCCCACATACCCACCTCTCCTGCCCACCAGCCCCTACCTTGGTGAAGTTCCATTTGATGGCACTGTAATACAAACACAAAGTCTGAGCAAGCTGCTGCCACCAGCCCTAGGCCCTGTGCCACCCTGCCCACCCCACCGCCCCAGGAGACTCACTTCCCCAGCATGCCCTTCCCCTTGGGCTGAACTTTCATCCACTTCCACAGCGGGTGGGCATCGTCCCCATTCACACAGATCTTGCTGAACATATCGAACTTGACGCTGTAGCCAGCGGCAAACTGCTTGATCTCCTCGTTAGTCCCTGGCTCCTGCAGCATGGAGGCAGGGACAAAGGTATGGGGGTGGGCAGAGCAGACACTCCAGCCTGCTGTCCCCTCTCCAGTTCCCCGCCAGGGCCATGAGCACACACCTGCTTCCCGAACTGGTTGCAAGGGAAGGCCAGGATGCGCAGACCACACTCAGCATACCGTGCGTGCAGGTCGACAAGCTGAGTGTAGTTCACTTCGGTTTTGCCTCATTGTGAGGCCACGTTGGTGACAATGCACACAAAGCCCCTAAGGGAGAGGGTGGACTTCGGTCAGGCAAGGCCAGGGCCACGCGCCCAGGAGGACCCGGCACCCCCATGGGCAAGCACCCACTTGTATTTGTCCAGGCTGACCATGTGCCCGTCAATGTCCTTGGCGGAGAACTCATGCATGGAGCGCGCACAGCGCCAGTCATCCCGGGACGCGCACTGCAAAACAAAGGGCACTAAGGTGGCAGGGACCCAGGTGACACGCGACCCCCAAGTGCCCGGGGAGGAGAGGGCCTCAAGTGGGTGTAGCCCAGGGCCCGGGCACTAGGGAAATATCCGAGCTTCTCCCCAGGTGCGCAGGCAACCCCCCTCCACTGGAGACCCTAAGGTTAGAGAACAGCTGGGGACCCCAAAGGATGCCAGGGCGGGCGCGCACCGGGTCCCGCAGATCGCAGGAGCTGCTCTCCCGGGTCTCCCGCGCCACCTGCCCCGAGCAACATGGCCGCGGGCGAGCTCTCCTGCGCCGGCGCGCGCAAGGCTGGCGCCGCCTCGGGCACGAGCGCCGCGGGCGCCGCCTCGGGCACGAGCGCCGCGGGCGCCGCCGGCCTCCCTGGCCCCGGCCCCGCCGCCTGCAGCGCCCATCCGAGCGCGCGGCCGCGCGGCCCATGCCCGCCTCTGGCCCGCGAGCGCCGGACTGGGACAAAGGGCCGTAGCTGGGAGCCGGCCGCCACTGTGACGCACGCGCGGGCCGGGCGCAGCGGACGACGGCGCGCGACCCGGCTTGCAGGGAATTCGTGGTGACCCTGAGTCACCGCCAGCCTCTAGCCTGGTCTCCAGCCCCGACCCCGGACCGCAGTCCTGAGCTACACATCCCAGCACTTTTTGTTACATTTTTATTTTGAGACAGAGTCTCGCTAAATTACCCGAGCTGGGATCGAACTTGAGATCCTCCTGCCTCAGCCTCTCGAGTACCTGAGATGACCGGCGCGCGCCAGGCTTCGGCCCGCAGAGTCCTGGACAATGTCGCCCCCCGACCCCAGCTGACTGCGCCCTACCCTGGCTGACCGCCCGGCCCTCCGCCCGCCACCCCGGACGCGGCCCCGGACCCCGATCCCGACCCGACCTCGACCCCGACCCCGGCCTGCCATCCGGGACACCGTCACCTGACCCCGGCCCGCTGTCACGATCTCCAGCCCAGGCCCGGCCGTGGCGGAAGTAGCCTCCAGCCACGGTCACCCGTCCGCGTGGCCAGGTCGGACCGGGAGGGGAGGGGGCGCTGACCCCTCCAACGGCCCGGGCGGGCGGACGACGGGCGGCGGGCGGCGGGCGGCGGGCGGCGGACGGCGGACGACGGGCGGCGGGCGGCGGGCGGCGCTCACCATGGTGCTGGCCAGGCCGGACGCAGTGAGGGTTCCGCACAGAAGCGCAGGCTTCAGCAGGCGGCTTAGGCGACCCAGGAACATAGCTGCGA
>PVJO010007469.1:69946-81721 GCA_004026905.1 Hystrix cristata
AGTGGTTAGAGAGCTTTCCTTGCAAGCACAAGGCCCTGAGTTTGATCCCCAACACCAAAAAATAAAAATAAAAATTTTAAAACAAGATTTCTCTAAGTAGCTGAGTTGCTCAAGCTGGGCTCGGGCCTGAGATTCTCCTGCTGCAGTCTCCCAGAGTGCTCGAGCATGGACCACCATCGCTGCCATTCGTGCCATTCACACAGAGGCAGGTGTACCTTGCCCCTGGGAATCCTTTGTCCCTTAAACTGCTCAGAGTAGCAGGTGGTCCTAGGGACATGAGAGCAATTAACCTCAGAGGTCCTACCCCAGAGACAAGGGGACTCGGGACCGAAGCTGGGTCTCCTCTGACCTTTGCGCAGCTCACACAGCCGCGGCCGCCTACCTTGTCTCCCATCTGCCCAGGCCTTGGCCACGGCTGTGCCTGGAGGCCCACACATTCTTGGGAACCGAGTCATGAGATTCCTGTCCACCCCCACATTGAGACTTAGACCTGGGGATTGCTGGTAGCTTGGTCCACGTGTCACCCTGGCTCTGCTGACCCCCAGAGCTCACTTCTGCAAAGGCAGCTGGAAGCGGTCCCTGGAGAGGGTGCCCTGGAGAGTCCCTGCCTCTGCCTGGACCCAGGCTTCGGAGGCTGCAGATGACGCAGGGTTCAGGGTGCTACAGTTCCTGAATTACACAATGTTCTTGGGACTCTGCTCCCATGGGTAAGGATCTGGGACGCCTTTGGTGGGGAGCCCCACATGTCACCAGCGCTTACGTCCTTTCTCAGGAAGGCCCCCCCCAGCTCCATTTCCTCCTGGCCAGGGACAGTTCTGGGTGATAAGGCACCCTGGCCAAAGAGTAGCTTCCAATTGTGTTTTTTGGGTTGGATTTGTTTGGTTTTAGTTTTGTTTTGTTTTTGTAAGAGCCAGTCTTGCTGTGTAGCCTTGGAACTTGTGGTAACCCTCCTGCCTCAGCCTCCTGAGTGCTGGGATCAACAAGTGTGCACCACCACACCTGGCTAGCAGCTTCTGCTTTTTTTGTTTACCATCACCTTTCCAGCAACCATGGACAAAATGGGTGTTTATTTCAGGGTTTCCAGAAAAACATCTCAGGGTGACGCTCTCCCAGAGCACCCCTGGGAGGACCATAGGCACCCACCATGACACGGTTTCAATCATGACAAGGGCAGAGGGGTGGCCCCAGAGGCTACAGCTGCACAAGGCCAGTCAGAAGAGGCACTCCCTGTGAGGGATCCCCCCCCACCCCTTCTCAGCTTCTCCCCAGGGTACCCCATTCCCAAGTGGGAAGTAGAGTTGTGGGCGTCTCAGGAGGCTCCTCTGTAGTGGCCTGAGTTCCTGGTGGTCCCAGAGCCCACTGTGTCCTGATTTCTTCTTCTTCTTCTTCTTCTTCTTCTTCTTCTTTCTTTTTTTTCTTCTTCTTCTTCTTTTTTTTTTTTTTTTTTTTTTTTTTTTTTTTTTTTTTTTTTTTTTTTTGTGTGTGTGTGATGGGGATGGAACCCAGGCCAGGGCCTTCTTATTGAGCTATATCCCACCCATTTTTATATTTTTTTTATTTTGAGAAAGGGTCTCAATAAACTGCCCAGACTAGACTCAAACTTCCAATCCTCCTGCCTCAGCCTCCCAAATACCTGGGATTTTAGGCATGTACCACCAGGCTCAACTTGATTTCTCCTTTTTATTATATGTTTTTTGGGTTTGTTTTTTTTTTATGGTGCTGGGGCTCGAACTCAGGGCCTTGTGCTTGCAAGGCAAGCACTCTAACTGCTGAGCTAAATTCCCAGCCTTTTGGGTTTTTTTGAGACAAGGTCTCACTGTGTAGTCCAGGCTGATCTTGAACTTGCAGTGATCCTCCTGCCTGAGCCTCTGAAGTGCTGGGGTGACAGGCATGGGCTACCATGCCCAACTGATTTTTTCTTTTCGAAGATCAGTGATGGTGATGCCTGCCTGTCATCTCAGCTACTCAGGAGGCTCAGGCAGGAGGATCAAAAACCAGAGGCCGTGGGGCTGGGGATTTAGCTCAGTGGTTAAAGTGCTTGCCTTGTAAGCACAAGGACCCGAGTTCGATCCCCAGTACCAAAAAAAAAAAAAAAAAACAAACAGAGGCCAGCCCGGGCAACTCAGTGGTTTAGTGAGACCCTGTCTCAAAATGAAAAATCAAAAAGGGGGCTATGGTGGCATGCCTCATGATTGCCCACCCTGTGTCCTCCAGGGTGTACTTTTGTCTTGCTTTTTCCTCTTGTGCTCAGCCCGAGCTTGCTCTGCAGAGCCAGTTTCTCCCTCATTCTTCACTTTTTTTTTTTTGAATAAATTTTGTTACTAAAAATAAAAAATAAAAAAGGGCTGGGGGTGTAGTTCAGGGCAAAGGCCCCAGATTGACTGAAAAAAAAAATTCTTGTTCAAAGGCCTGGTTCTCACTTTATAATGTAAAATGTCTGGACTGCTACAAGGTGGCCATGGCTTCCCGCCTGTGTGGAGGGTGCCAGGCGCAGCCCATGACAAGTGCTCGTTGTGCGCACGACTTCTGAGTTTGCTTTTTTCCCAGACTCCCAACAGGCCTTATCAGTTCAAAAGTTCACTGATTCTAGTTAATCCATCACAGCTATGTGATATGCTTAATTTTGTAAAGTGCACAACAACGACCTCCTATTTTGGTGTTTTTTCATTCAACTTTTTTTATTTTGCTTTGTTTTGATGTTGGGGATTGAACTCAGAGCCTTGTGCTTGCAAGGCAAGCACTCTAACCACTGTGCTAAATCCCTAGCCCATTTGGTTTTGGTTTTTGGGGGTTGTTTTTGTCTTGTTTTGGTTTGGTTTGGTTTGGTTTTTTTGAGACAGGGTCTCGCTGTGTAGTTCAAGCTAAACTTGAACTCTAGGCTGGCCTCAAACTTGCAGCGATCCTCCTGCCTCAGCCTCCTGAGTGTTAGAATTACAGGTATGCATCAGCATGCTCGGCTCTTTTCGATGTTTTTTTTTTTTTCTGTTTTTGTTTTTGTTTTGAGAGTCTCTCACTATGCAGTTCAGGCTAGTCTTTAATTCACGACATAGCCCAGGCTGACTGTGAATTTACAGAGATCCTCCTGCCTCAGTCTTCCAAGTGCTGGGATTATAGGCTTGCACCACTACTCCTGACTGTTGTGTTTTTCAATAAAGTTTTGATTATGGGAGGAAAAAAGTTTTTTATCTTTTTTTTTCTTTTTAGGGTGCTGGGGATCAAATTCAGGTCCTTGCGCTTGCTACGCTAGCACTCTGCCACTTGAGTTAAATCACAGGTCCCCCCCCTTTTTTTTTCTGTTTTGAGACAGGGTTTCATCTGTAACCCAGGCTTGCCTTGAACTCAGGCTATGTTCCTGCCTCTGCCTCAATGCTAGAATGACAGGTATATGCCACAACATTTGACAGAAAGTTCCTGGCATAAAATAGAGTATACAGAATATAAAGTCCTCATTTTGACTTTTTGAAAGTGTACAATGCAGCATTTTTAGTATATTCACAATGTTGTACAACTATCATCTCTAATTCTGAACGTTCCATCAACCCCAAAAGAAGCCCCATCCATCCCCATAAGCAGTCACCCCTCCCCTCCTCAGCCCCAGGCCCCTTGAATCCACTTCCTGTCTCTGGATTAACCTGTCCTGGGTGTTTCCCATCTATGGAGCCCCTTGCCACGTGTCCTTCTGAGTTTGATGCTTCTGGCTGAACACGGTGTCCTCAAGGTCCATCCACCGTATAAGTGTCACAGCCTCACTCCTTTTCTTGGCTGAGTAACAGTCCAGCATGGGGATGAACTTTGTTGTGTGCAAGCATTCACCTGTTTATCACCAGTGGTGGTTTTTGCCCTCTGATCTTGCAGCACTGAATGAGGTTTTATGTGAGCCTTATGTTTCCATTTGCCTGGGATGGAACAGCTAGGTCTTAGGGGAACTCTGTTTGAGGAGTTACCAGAATGCTTTCTTTTATGGCTTGTATCTAACTGTCCCCCCAAAGCCTCATAGGTACGGTCATAGATGGAACTTTCCAGAGGTGCTGGATCTAGGTTGTATGATGCTGGGATTAAGGGTGCCTCACCGGGGGACTTAGCTCAGTGGTTAGAGTGCTCGCCTTGCAAGCACAAGGCCCTGACTTCGATCCCCAGCACCAAAAAAAAAAAAGGGTGCCTCACCTTGGGTTGAGTAGCCTGGATGGGAGAAGAAGAAGAAGGCTTGTTGCTGCTGCTTCTGCTGCTGCCTTCACTGCTTTGCTGCTTTCTGCCTGCTCTGCCATGGACTGTTCCTCCTCTGCGATGCTCGCTGCCTACTGCCCAGCTTTGGAGCCAGCCAACTATGGACTGAAACCGCTACAAAGTGCGAGCTGAAATAAACCTTTTCCTCCTTTATCTTCGGCTGTTGAGTGTTTTGTCTCAGCGACGAGAAAAGTAACTAAGACATTTTCCAAGCAGCTGGAACCCCTGACATTTTTAATCTGCCCAGTGTGTGGGTTGTGGCCTGATTTTCTGCTCTCCGGCTCTGCCAGGCAGTGGGTGTGGCGGGTGTGAAGCAGCAGCCTGTGTCCCCAGACCCAGCGCTGAGGCCTGAGGTCACCAGCCCAGCAAATGGATGGCTGGGCCCTGCTAGTCTCTGCGAGTCCTGTGGTCCATGACCTGCTGTCCCTCCACCCCGCACCTCCACCAGCCTCCGCTGCCCCGAGGGACAGCAAGACACAGCCACTCCTGATCCACCCACCGTCCCCTCGCGGCCCTCCGGCCTCTGCCCTCCCAGGCTGCTTTGGGCCCAGGCTCTCTCAGTCTGTCCCTTTCTCACCCCGATTCCCCACCTTCTCTCACCTTAACTCCTTCTTCTGAGCCAGGGGCAGTGTCCCAGCTGCTCAGGAGTCCGAGGCAGGAAGATCTCAAGTTTGAGGCCAGACTGGGCAATTTAGCAAGTCTCCAAAGATAAAAATTTAAAAAGAAGCCACATTTGATGGCGCATGTCTATCATCCCAGTGCTCTGGGAGGCTGAAGCGGGAGGCTGTCAAGTTCAAGCCCAATCTGAGTCTCTTCTATATAACAACACTATCTACTTGCCTGACCTGGCACCTGGGTAGTGGGTGGTGGTGACTCTCTCCCTGGCCTCTAGACACCTTCGCCACCCAGTTTCCAGGGCACCCAGCAGCCTCCTGCCCTTGGGTCTCTTCCAGGAACATTACACAACTTGGGCATTCACAGAAAGCTGCGACTGTTAGCTAGCTACCTGAGAAGCGGGTGCTGCAGCTGTCACTGTGTCACAAGGCAGGGCGGGAGGGAGGCACAGAGAGGTCCAGCCATGAGCCTGGAATCACACAGCGGGACACTGAGCCTCTAGGCCAGCGGTGGCAAACGCGCAGCACACGTGCCACAGCGGGCCGTCCATGTCATTCAGAGCTCTAAGACGTTCGCCATCACTGTTCCAGGCTCTGGACCTGGCCAGGCTGGGCTCAGCCCAGACTTGCTGTGCTCTGGAAACCTCCTCCAGGATCTGGCTCTAATCGCACCCAGTGCAAGTGGCGCCCCTAAGTCCACCTCCTCGGGGGCCTCCTGTGCCAACACTGCTGAGGTCTGGACACAGCGGCCCTCCTTCCCTGCTCCCCACCCCCAGGAACAGAAAGACACGACATGGGCTGGGTGCGATGATGCACATCTGTAACTCACACACATCTGTGTGTAATCTGCACATCTGTAACTCAGGAGGCTGAGGCAGGAGGATTGCTGAGAGTTCAGTGCCAGCCCGGGCTACATAGTGAGTTCAAGCCTGAATCTCATAGTGAGACCTGGTCTCGAAAAACAAAACAAAAGCAACAAGCAGACTAACATCCAGACACAGTGACTCACCAAAACGTTCCCAGCCCCTCCCTGGTCTCTACTTCTGCCCTGGTTCCTGATGGTCAGCTCCAAATATCACGGTGGCTGCATACAGAACTCGTGGTGCTTTGCTTTATTTTTTATTTTTTATTTTGAGATGGCTCTTGCCAAGTCCTATCATGCGGGTCTGGACCACCCATCAATTCATTTTAACTTCTCTTGTGACCACCCTGCCTCTTCATCCTGTAAATGCCCCAAACTCTCTCCTTGGGGAGGCAGGCAGATGTGAGACTCGGGGTTCCCATTTCCTCATGTTTGGCTGCTTCCTCTTTTGTAGAATCTTTATTTCAGGGATTTAATTAGTATGCAGAGGCCCAAATGGGCCTGGCTGGGTAACACAAAGAATTTGGGGTGAGGGACTCCCCAGGCCAGGGTGGGGCTCCCGGGATGGGTCAGAGGCTAAGTACATTTTAAGCATCTGGAGCTGCACCAGGCTCTTCCTAGGCTGCTCAGTTCATCTCTTAAAATAGGGACCTTTTATCCGGTGTGGTAGCATGCATCACTCAGTATGCTGAGGCAGGAGGATTGCCATAAGTTCGAGGTCAGTGTAGGCTACAAAGTGAGTTTAAGGCCAGCCTGAACTATTACATAGCAAGGGCCTGTCTCAAAACAAACAGAAACAAAAAAACTTTTAAATTTACCTATATATTTATTTTTGCACTACTGGCGTTGAACTTGGAGCCTTCAAACTGAACTTTTTTAAAGTCCTGGTTTTTTGTTTTGTTTTGCTTTTGAGACAGGGTCTTGCCAAATTACTAAATTGCCCAGGCTGGGTTCCAACTTGAGATCCCCCTGCCTCAGCCTCCCGTAGTGCTGAGATTACAGGCATGAGCCATCACACCCAGTTTACATTTTATTATATCACACAAAAGGGGAAACTGAGGCTGGGGATGGAACTTGGATGTTGAGCAGTACCCAGAGAAAACCCCTCTTAAAGTCTGGTGCAAAAACATGCATGGAGAGCCTAGTAAGGCCCTGGCCCAAGGCCCTAGGAGCCAAGCTGACCCTTGAGTCTTCCTGGGTCTCAGTTTCCAAGTCATTCCTCTTGAGATTGGGGGAGATGTTTGTTTGTTTGCTTGGTGCTGGTGATCAAACTCAAGGCCTTGTGCTTGCAAGGCAAGCACTCTAACCACTGTGCTAAATCCCCAACACCCCCCCCATAATGTGCTTTTAGAAGGAAAGTCATAGAGACCACAACAGAGACTGCCAACTGAAAATCCAAATTTATTTATTTTCATGCATTCATCAATTGTAATTAAGGCTGGGAACATTAAAATCTTTTTTTTTTTTTTTTTTTTTTGTGGTGCTGGGGATCGAACTCAGGGCCTTGTGAGCTAAATCACTGAGCTAAATCCCCAGCCCGGAACATTAAAATCTTGTTAAAATCATTCGCAGACAGGAATGACTTCAATAGTGGTCAATACATCTCTGCAGAAGGAATTGTAATTCTGCTTCTCAAAAACTGCAAACAGACTTCACAGAAAAAGATAAGAAAGCAAATGTCCCAGATAAGGCACAGGCTTGAGGGAAAAGCTTTCTAGCTGGAGTCAAGATATTGGACCAAGGGATTGCAGATCATCGCAGTGCCAAGCTTCAGGCTTGAAAAATATCAGGGTAGAGACCTTGAATACTACAGTTGGGATGTTAAGGTCAGCATCGTTTGATAAATTTGAGCTAAGAACTTTCTAAACTACAGCGGGTCCTGAATCTAAGTACACAAAGAACAGCCAGGAGTGTAGTTCAGTGGCTGAGAGACTTGTCCAGCATGCACAAAGCCCTGGGTGTGATCCCCAACATACAGAGAGACAGACAGACAGACAGACAGACAGACAGAGACAGAGAGAGAGATGTCATTTCAAAATCAGGGCATTGAGTGAAACTGCAATTTACATCACATGATGCAGCCCAAGCTCCCTTCCCCCACTGTTTTGTTATTTATTGCTACATAACAGTCACCCCAAAATTTAATGGCTTAAGACAATGTGCAATTTATTTGCTTACAAATAAATTCTACAAGCGATTGGCTGGGGATTTAGCTCAGTGGTTAGAGTGCTTGCCTAGCAAGCGCAAGGGCCTGAGTTCGATCCCTGGCACCAAAAAGTAAATAAATAAATAAATTCCTATATGAACTACAATGAAAGTAAAAATAAAACTACAACAAAAATAATCTTTACTTCAGTTATGACACCCAAGGCAGTCCTCACATGTAAATACAACATGTTCTATATACAAGTATCGTTTACAGTGATAGTACACGTGTTTTGTTTCCGGTTTTTGGGGTTTTTTTTTTTGTAGGACATACCTGACATCTCGGTGGTCTTGGTATTTTGGGGAATGGGGGGTTGCTGGGGATTGAACTCAGAGCCTCGTGCTTCCTAGGCAAGCACTCTGCCTAGCAAGCACGGGCTAAATCCCCAACCCTGTCTTGCTATTTTGTTAGGAGGTTCTTCTGATGTTTTATCTGTCTACTCACCAGTCTGCTCCAGAATTTTTAAGGAGTTCTTTGGGAAGATATATATCGTTCTTCCTGTGTTATAATTATCTTTTATCAATTCCTGTCCCATTTTGTCCATTATAAACAATTTCCAACATTGACTCGCAGTGTTAGCATTCTGTCCAATAGGTTTTACCCCGGGAAGAACTTAATATTTTCCAACCTAGTTCAAACATGACCATTTTGTAGCATTTCAACTAGTTAAATATTTATTTACATTATTGTTTTCTTTCTCATCTGAATCAAAGTCTTTATTCTCTACTGCTCTGTTGTTTCTTGCTCCCTCTCACTGTCAAAACTTCTTTGGCTTGTATGATCCACATCATAAAAATTATCTAAAAAAAAATTATCTGTAAAGCCAGTTGCACCTTTGTCCCACATAGTAACTTCGTCTACTAGGAAGTCCACTATAGGCCCTGCAGACCTGAGTTCAAAATCCTGTTACAAATCAGGTGTGGTGGGGCACATGCCTATAATCTCAGCTATGTGGGACTTTGAGGCAAGAGATTTGCAAGTTCAAGGACAGCCTAGGCAATTTAGTGAGACTCTACTGTGGTGGGGCCTCTGGGAAGAGGGAGGGGGGTTGGCCCTTTGCAACCTGTCCTGGAGGGAACGTTTTCCAGTGTAGCAATCTCAGCCTCTGTATAGGCATGCGCAGTTTTGATGTAACTCTGTAAGGTAAATCATACTCAACTAGACTGCAGCATGTTAGTATATGCCCATATAAAGGAGAGACAAAGACACAAATTTATGTAAAAGGGTATGACTACACCATGTTCAGGGCTCAGCCTTTTTATACAAATCTGCCGCCTCACTGCCAGCACAAATAAAGCTGCTTCCTGGCAAAAGGGTGCCCGTCTATCTGCACGAAAATCCCAAAGCACTATCTCAAAATAAAAAGGACTGGGGCTGGGGATTTAGCTCAAGTGGTAGAGCGGGTGCCCAGTAAGTGCAAGGCCTTGAGTTCAATCCTCAGCACCAAAAATAAAATAAAATAAAATGGAAGGGCTGGGGATTTAGCTCAGTGGTTAGAGTGCTTGCCTAGCAAGTGCAAGGCCCTGAGTTCGATCCCTGGCACCAAAAAAAAAAAAAAAAAGGATTGGAGATGTAGACCAGTGGTTTGAAGGAAGACAGAGAAGTTAGCCTCTACCCTGAAAACATCTGCAAGACAATACTTACTTGCTCTAACCTTGTGCCCCCCATCCCCGTCCTCTTGACAAGTGCACCATTGGGTTGAAGAACTATGTGCTGTTCTGGAACGAAGACAGTCTTTAGATAGAGATAGACCCAGCTAGAGCACTTATTTTTTATATAGCTATGGGCAAGTCATATGCTCTGAGGCCCAGTTTCTTCATCCATAAAATAGGAATGATACTCAACTTTCAGGGTAGCACCAAGCCCTTCAGCACCCAGTAACAGCAGTGATTATCACAACTGGGTGTTCCAGCCCAGGTGCTCAGCCAGGTTCTCCTCTGTGGAGCAGCCTGGAACTGTATCTGCAGAGGGAGCAAAGAAATGTGGAATGTGGGAATGTGGAAATGGAATCACATAGTGTGCACTCTTTTTCATAAGGATTCTTTCATTCCATAAATATTTTGAAATTCATCTTTGTTTTAGGTGTATCAGCAGTGGGTAAATTCCATTATATAAATACATCACAGTGTATTCAGTCTTTCTGTTGGTGGTCATCTACACTGTTTCCAGTTCTTGCCTATCATAAATACAGCTGCTGAGAATACTCTAGAACAAATCTTTGTCAGGTCTACCGTCCTCTGCTCTCCCAGCTGAGCTGTCTTTGTAGCAGTGTATGCTTTCGTTTCTTTCAAATATAAACCTAGGACTGGAATTGCCAAGTCCTAAGTATATCATTGATAGCTGAATCACCTGATAAATCAGTTTTGACCTCCTCCTGTATGAAACAGTAAGTTCTGTCTTTTCTATCAAACAGGAGTGACTCCATCTTAGACTCTAGCCCATCCTAGATAGCCCTTCCTGAACACCCTAAATTACCGAGAATGCCTGCTCAGTTCCAATCCTGGGAACACAGCTACAAACCAAAGAGAGTTTATCAGGGGCCAAGGATTTTCCGTTCTCCACATCCACATCTCCACATTTTCTGTTGCTCTCCCTTCTCCTCAGCAACCCCTCAGATTTCCCTTGCACCATCTGAGTTCGCCAATTGGGATAGATTGTGAACCTCCAAACCAGCCAATGGGAAAGAGGTCAGCTGCTCCTCCCGCATTAGAGATAAAAGGGGGAGCCCTTTGTCTTGTGCGCCTGCTACCTCGTTGCTGGGGTATGCTTGCGCCACTTTTGCAAAAGTGAAATGCTTTGTCAAGACTTCTTGCCTGGTGCCTGAGTGCGTTCTTCCCAGTGTCGATAATTTGAGTCTGGGGGCTTGTTTCTTTCTTTCTTTTTTTTTTTTTGGTGTCAGGGATTGAACTCACGGCCTTGTGCTTGCTGGGCAAGCACTCTAACCACTGAGCTAAATCCCCAGCTCCTGGGGGGCCTATTTCTAACATTCCCAAAGTTGTAAAAGTGGGTTTTCATGTGACATTGTACTGAATTGGCCTGATTCTACAAGAAAAAAAATCAAAACATTTAATAAATTATAAACGCACAAAACATTTAATAAATTACAAACGCACAAAATGTAACGAGCATACAGTGGGTGAAAGTCACCCGTTGATCATCTGTCACACCTACATGCAACTTCCTGATTGTCATACAAGTGGGAGAACACAAAGATCCCACCCCGCGCAGCTGCTGTGACGCACAGCGGGCCAACGTAATGCAAAAGTAAATTAAAAAAAAAAAAAAGTAAAGTTTTTCATTATAAAATTATGATCTCGGGCTGGGGATTTAGCTCAGTGGTTAGAGCGCTTGCCTCGCATGCAGAAGGCCCTGAGTTCGATCCCCAGGAGCAAAAAAAAAAAAAAAGTAAAAATTATGATCTGGCTGAATTCCACCCAACCTCAGAAAGATTTTGCAGCAAGGAAGCGAGAGGTAAGCCGAAACTACCACTCCCTAGAGGCCTTGCGGTCAAAATCACGCGAGAATTTCTAAGACGCAGTCTCGCGCGACCAACCGCCACTCTCGAAAAATTTGGGCTGTCCTCGGCGCTGGTGGTCCCGGAAGTGATTTTATTCAGGAGTCTGCCAGAACAGCCCTACGTGGGGCGGGATAAAGGGGCCTGACTCTACTTCGACGCAGGCGTAGTGCACCTGGGTTCCGCGTGGCGCATGCGTGGTGGTGTGAGAGCGGTGGAGCCATGGACGACGAGGAGGAGACTTACCGCCTCTGGAAAATCCGCAAGACCATTATGCAGGCAAGTAGCGCGTGGTGACTTTTTTTTTTTCCTTTGTTTTGTTTTGTTTTGGATTTTTGGTTTTTTTTTTTTTTTT
>PVJO010007470.1:0-81692 GCA_004026905.1 Hystrix cristata
ATTAAAAAGGATGGGGATGATTGGCTGAAAAATACTGTTAAATTTCAGAGATTAGGTGAGCATTTTATTATTTCCTGTAAGTGTGAAAAATGTCAGAATTTAAATATATATTATAAAACTTTTTTTAAGGAATATGGCCATAGCTCAGTGGTAGAGCACTTGCCTAGCATGTTCAGTGTTCAAGGCCCGGGTTTCACCCCCAGTACTGCCAACAAACACACAAATAACCCCCACTTTTTTTTTTAAACTCCCTCTCTTTTAAATTTAATTTTTATTTTGAAGCCTGGCCTGGTGGCGCACACCTCTAATCCCAGCACTCAGGAGGCTGAGGCAGAAGGATAGCTGCAAATTCAAGGCTAGCCTGGGCTACATAGCAAGTTCAAGGCCAAGGAACTACATAATGAGACCCCATCTCAAAAAAAAACAAGAACAAAAAATTGAACTTATATGTTGAAACAGGGTCTCACTAAATTTCCCAGGCTGATGTTGAAATCAAGATCTTCTTGACTCAGCCTTCCAAATAGCTGGGATTTTAGGTATGTGGTACTGTGTCTGGATCAAAAAAAATTTTTTTTAATTGTTACTCTGGGTGTGGTGGTACACCTGTAGTTCCTGCCGCTTAGAAAGCTGAGGCAGGGGGACGGCTTGCACCCAGAAGTTTGACACTAGCCTGGGCAATGCAATTAAACTCCACTTCAAAAAATTTTTTTTCTTCTGGCTGAAACACCTATCCATAGGATCAGACTGCACATTTGGCTGAAAAAGGAAACAGGCCCGGAAGACAACAGCCAGGGCTCCTGTCAGTAGGATGGGGCCTGCCTCTCCCCTCCCTGGCGTCCCTAGGGCTCTCTTCCAAGGCTCACCAAGACCAGCAGCTTGTTCAAGAAGAGGTCAGTCTTGGTTCTCTTCAAGTGGATATCTCCACAGTTCTTCATGATCTTTGTGTCAAAACCTGTAGGGTTTGCATCCATCTATCCTGCTGTTATTCACCCATTCACCCGTTCATCTACCTATCCATCCATCCATCCATCCACCCACCATCCATCCATTCATTCATCCATCATCCATCCATCCATCATCTACCCACCACCCACCCACCATCCATCCCCATCCATCCATCTACCTACCTATCCATCCATCCATCCACCTGTCCATTCACTTATCCATTCACCATCCATCCATCCACTCATCTATCCAACCATCTGCCCATCCATTCACCCACCCATCCATCCATACACCCACGCACCCATCCATCTACTTATCCATCTGCCCATACCTTCCAACTACACACAAAAACTCTTCATTTTCTCTGCCAAAACCACAGTCTTGGCTCAGCCTTTCCATTTTTAGAGCCGAGACAGAAGCGGCAAAGCCACAGGAGCACACAGTGCTCACGGGCTGCAGGGCCGAGCCTGGCTCTACGGTCTCGCCTTCTCCAGGTCCCCTGGGACTGCCCCGCCCACATGCACAGGCCTACCAGCGTAGATGACCAGGCCGTAGCAGGCGTCAGTGTTGCGGATCTTGCAGCCACGCAAGAGGAGGTTGCTGATGTCCAGGGCATAATTCCTGCTGTTCCACTCCAGAGTCCCCACGAACTGGTGCATCCTGCTGTTGGGCTCCTCGCACAGCACCGTGCCTGTGACAACCTGGTGGCTACCACCTGCGGCTCCCTGCCACCATCCCCAGCAGGGACAGTGGGGGAAACATTCCTGCCACCCCCGCATTGGTCAGTCCCATTGGCCACATGGCACCCCACATGTGCCCCCTGGGAACACCCTGGAAGGACAACCCTGTCGAGCTCCCTCCATCTCCCTCCTGGGCCTCTCCAGACATCACTCAGGCGATGGCACCAGTCACACCTGTGAGCCTTGACTGGGTCACACTGTGTCCCAGGGACGGGCCAGAACTTGGCACACACTCCGTGCTCAGTGAGTGTATGAAGGGAGGGGCGCCTGTGAGAAGGAACCGCACCCAGCACCCTGAGCTTGTTGGGCGCAGGGCCCTTCCATAGCCGTCACCCTGGAACTAGATTTTGTTGGCATTGCTCCTGGTTCAGCAAATGGGCTCCAGCAAACACCAGCCCAATGTACTGGTCAGTCAGTGTTCAAATTACCATGATGTGTAGGCTGAGACACCAGAAGGGAAAGGGCTGAGGGGCCATCATTCCGTCCATCATGCATTCAGCATCCACCCACCAATTCATCCGCCCACCCATCCCTCATCCATCCATTTATCCACTCTTCCATCCATTAGCCAGCCATCCACCGATCCACCCACACATCCCTCATTACACACACCCATCCATCCGCCCGTCCATCCATCATTCATCCTCTCCCCTCTCCTTTACCTGGCCAACCCACCTGTCATACCCTCACTGCCCCCTGCCCGGGCCTGGCTGGTGTTCGCTGGTACCCACTTCCTATACCCACCTGCAGAGAAAGACTCTGTGTCTAAACCAATGAGAGCAACTTGCCCTCATGATAATAAAACATTACGCTAAGAAAACATAAAAATATCCCAACTTTTGTGTGTGTGTGTGTGTGTGATACTGGGGCCAAACTCAGGGCAGTCACACTGGACGTTCACATGCCCAGCCCTTTTTAAATTTTTTATCATCAGACAAGTTCTCACTAAGTCTCTAAATTGTCCAGGCTGAGCTCAAATGTGCAGTTCTCCTGCTTCAGCCTCTCAGAGTGCTGGGATAACAGGTGTGCAAATATCCTGACTCTTTTTTTTAAACAGAATCTCGCTATGTAGCTCAGGCTGGTCTTGAACTCAGTATGTAGCCTAGGTTGGCTTCAAACTTGCAGCGATTCTCCTGCTTCAGCCTCCCAAGTGCTGGGATGACAGGTGTGCACCACCACGCCTGGCTCAACTTCATACTCATTGAGGGGAAAGGAAATGGGCCCGGGGCAGGCTGGCCTGTTAGAAGCTTCTGGAACCCTGAAGGCTGGTCAATGCACAGAAAAGAGGCTAACTCAGTGAGAAGTGGGTGTCTGGCCTGCTGCCTGAGCCACCACCACCCACCACCACCACTGCACACTGCAGGTCACTGCCATTGCCCAGAGATGTGGGGTGGCCTCACACCTGCCAAACAGATGGACAGACAGAGGCCCAGACAGCCCACAGAACTGCTGAGCCTGCTCAGCACCTCTCACCATTGAAGGCCGCCATCATCTTTGGGCTGATCAGCTCATGGTGGGTGACGGCCAGGGCCTGTCTGAACTTCAAGTTGGTTTCCCTGGTGACCAGAAGGGGAAGGCAGGCAATAAAAAGGGGGCACTGGACGATGCCCTGGGGCCAGGAGCCCCTCCTCCTCCAAGATTTTAGCTGAGCATCTACTGTGTACCAGCTGTCAGAAGGCTGTGGCACAGAGAGGGACCGGACCTTGCCCAAGGCCACACAGCACATGTGCCCTGAGCTCCATCTCCAGCCCTTTTTTATTTCGTATTTTGAGATAGGGTTTCACTAAGCTGCCCCAGCTCGACTTGAATTTGAGACCTCCTACCTCAGCCTCCCAGAGTGCTGGGATGACAGGAGTGTGCCAACAGGACTGGCTCCTTCCTCTGCTTTTTCTTATACCCCAAGCTGGCTTGGTAGCAGGGGATGGGGGTTCCCCCTGGTCTGGCACCCAAGACCCCCGGCCCCCACCTTGCCACGGCTTCCTACCCATCGATATCAGCTGTCTCCACATAGCACAAACTGTTGGGCTCCGTGCTGGCCAGCAAGAGCAAGTCAGCCTGGGTGGGCAGGAGGGGAGAGAGTGGCAGGGGGCAGTGGCAGGCAGGGTGAGGGAAGCCCTGCCTGCCCAGGGTGCCCGTGGCCGGGCCTCGGCTCACCGGGACAATGCTGTCCTTGGTAAGACACACCACGTCCCCAACACACAAGTCTTCCCACTTCCGCCACTTGAAGCTGCAGGAGGGCAGGGGTGAGGAGTGGAGAGCTGGGTCTCAGGCCATGCAGGGACCCAGGGTGGGGGCGCTTTTATCTCAGAGATCCCACCGATCCCCTCCAGGCCTTTGCTCCTGCCAGGCCCAGCGCATCAGCTGCCCTCGGGCCCTCCGACACCCCCCTGGGTCTGATTTCCTGTCTGTGCTCCCCAGGTTCCCCCATCCTGGTCCTTTCCAGGACCTGCGATGGACCTCTGCACTCCATGAGCTTCTTGGCCCTGTCCCAGGGCCCAGCTCAGCCTGGTAGACAGCAGATGCCTAATGAATGCAGGCCTGGGTCCTGGTCAAGCTCAACCAGGACACCCAGGAGCGTAGAGAGCACCAGCCATTCTGCAGCCACCCCTATCCCTGCCAGCCTGAGTCCCTAGTTGTCCCGCATGGCTGCCCCCAGTCTCACCTGTTCCCAGTCAGGATCTGGCAGGGCCGGTTGTTGATGGCTCTGTCACTCTTATGTCGCCCCTGGGCCCAGAGGGTGGTGTCAGAGGTGGCCCTGTGTCCCTCGCCCCTGTGCTGTCCTCAGCATGCCCACAGCGAGGTGTCCTTGCTAGCCAACCCCAGGCTGTCTAAGGACCCCAAAACCAAGAGGCCACCTAAATGCAGTGGCTGACAGAGCCATCCTCATTGAGGGGCCTCTGGGGACTGCACTCACAATGTCGTCCACCAGGTCACGGGTGGCACGGATGAAGAGGAGGCAGAGGAGGGGGATGAGGAGGCTGATCCAGGGCAGTGTGGAAATTTCAGGGATGCTCTGCAGGGAGAGGGGTCACAGCGGTCCTTCCCTCCTGTGCCCCCACTCTTGCAAGGCAGGTCTCCCCAAAACCCCCCAGCCACCTCCCTGAGTGGGAACCCAACAATGGTAGGGTGCGGGGACATCAGACATCGGCCCACTAGCCGCCCAGATGGGGGCATGAGCAAGCGCCCCCAGGTCTGCAGAGCACTGCTGCCCGGGCTGTCAGGGAGGTTTCCTGGAAGAGGTGGCAGGGGCACAACTGGGGTGGGGGTGGGGCACAGGCCCTGGACCCCCGGAGCCCGGACCACCTGCAGGATAATGATGAAGAGGAAGTAGATGTTGGACACGCGGTGGAACTGCTCGTACAGGTTCCGCGGCAGGAAGGAGAAGAAGTTGTACTTGGCCGTGTGGATGCCATTGGTCTGGAAGGAGAGCAGGCGGGGTGAGGTGGGAGCCGCCATCAGAGACTGCGCAGGCACAAGGCCACCAGTCTGGCATGATGTTACTGGAAGGGGCCACACCAGCGTTCATTACACATCCACACTGCCGTCAGCACTGATGAAGCGTCTAATAAATTCAAGGCTTCAAGCCAGCACTTACGGATCACCTGCTGGAAGGCAGGATCTCAGGCTAGAATTTACTGAGTGCCCACTGCATGCAAAGCCTCAAGCCAGCATTGACTGAGCTCCTACTGAGTAGAGTCACGGAGCTATGACCCCAGGTTTTCCCAAAATGAAGCCTCTGGGGGAGTAGCGCCGGGATGGACTCACTGGCCCTTTGGGACTAAGCATTAACTGATTCTAATGTGCACTGGATGGGGCCAAGGAGAGGCACATCTAAATGGGGATTTGATAAAAAGGGACGCTATATCCACACATGGTGGCACACATCTGTCATTCTAGCCCTTGGGAGGCTGAGGCAGGAGGAACACTAGCCTGGTCTATAGAGTGAGACTCTGTTTCAAAAGAGGGCGATGCACTACGGGGCCTGAGATTAAAAGCATCAAGCCAATGCAAGTAATGGACAGAATTCGGGGAGCATAAAAAACACGATTCTGAGGGCCAGATCATGGGGCACTGCGGGGCCCACCTTGTACTTCTTCCTGTGCCAGCACAGGAAGCCCTTCTCCTGGAACTGCCGGTGGTAGGTGGTGTCGTTGGCCTTCACCTCCCAGGTGAATGCTGTGGCGAGAGGGGAGGGGGCATTGCCGTACCGCTGGGCAGAGGACAAACACTCTAATGATGCCCCAGAGGAGGACTAATGGGCCCTCCCGGGGTCTGGCCCGAGATGTCAGGGAGTTTGTAAACAAACCTGTGTGGTAGGTGTACCCACTCCTGCCAACAGGCCCTGGAGACGCAGGGACACCTGTTTATCTCACAGATGGGATAAACTGAGGCCACACACCCTCACCAAATCCAAAGTCTACCATTTACAGGTAAGTAGAGTTTCAGACAACCCCTTGCAAACGATGCAGTATGTGCTGGGGGGTCCTCCAGCTCCCATTCCCCCTTCCTTCTCCCCACCCCCACCTCATCATGCACCTGTGGCCTTGTTGCCCTCCAGATCTTGTCCAGAGCTGGTCCTGCCCATGCTGGTGGGGCTGTCCAGGGAGAGGGGTACAAGATCAAGCTCACACTCACAGCCCCAGCCTATGCTGGGTCCTGTCCTCAAGGACCCCAGAGCCTAGGGGCCCATTGTCTAAAATGTCACCTTCTACGTCCATCTGTGGCCCCCTCTCCGGACCTGTGAAGGTCCACTGCAGCTCCTCACCCTGTAACCAGGTCCCCTTGCCTCTCACTCATCATGAAATTAGGTGATCGATCCATGTTTGCTGACTGACCAAATGAGACCCAGGGTTATACATTATATCTCAGAGCAGTGTCTATGCGGGTCAAGCTTCCAGGGGCTGTTTGGGGCTGGATCCAGCCAGGCACAGATACCCTGCCGGGGTGCCCAGTGGTCATGGGGAAGAGGGCACAGACTGGAACCTCCTGAAGAGCCAGGAACCTTGTCACTAGAGTCTGGCTTTACACCCAGGGGCCTGGTCCAGTCCCCAGGATGGGTGCAAACTGCCCACAAACAGGAACCCTGCACCTCTCCGGATGACCCCCACCCTCCCTCCTCGTCCGGCCCTGGCATGGGCTGTCTGGCCGCGGGACCACCCAGTCCTCACCCTTCCGGTCTCATTTCGTACTCCCCAGAGCGTCCTGGCAGGGTCCTGCACCTCCTCTGGGTGTCCCCTCTGCCTAGAGTGTCCTCCATCTCGCTCTGATCACCTTCTCTCCTCTACCTCTCTGCCTGTCCTGGCCGCCTACTGAGCCCCAAACCTCTCTGGGGGACAGAGACTGAGTCACGGGTGCCTCAGGGCCCCGCTGCGCAGGGCCAGCTCGCGTCCTCTTGGGCACCTCGGTAGAGCCTGCACCCATCACAGAGGAAAAGCGAGGCTGAGGTGCGCAGTGCACGGGCAGCGGGAAGTTCGGGGACTGGGTGGAGGGCGCTCAGATGGTCAGAATCCCCCAAAGGGTGCCTGGATGCAGAAACACACGGGTCTCCCTTACCCCACACCCCACTCTCAGCTCACGGGACGCCCCATTAACCGGAAGCCGGAGTCTGCCCCACGAGCAGCGGCACAGCGTCAATGCCAGAGCGCAGCCCAGAGCTCCCTGGAGCGGGAGACGGCAGCGCAGTGGACGTCGAGCGCTCAGCGCCCTCTCTGGGGCTCTGGCCGCGCTAACCTCTACAGGGAGCCCTCTCCGCTGCTGCATACCAGCCTTCCACCCGGCGGGACACAGAGAGGGTGAGCCGGCGCCTCGGGACGCACAGCCGTGGGCGTGGCCGCTGCTCACCGGCGCCGCCCGGGTGATGGAGCTGTTAGCCCGGGGCCAAACGGCCTGGACCCTCTAGGCGGGAGCGGGGGCGGGGCATTGGGGGGGGCATCAACGGCCGGGGGGCCGGGAGAAGACGATGTATTTGCATAGAGGCGGAGCAGAGGCAGGGCCAGGCTCCGGGGAGGCGCGGGGCGTCAGGGGCGGGGCCAGCGGACCGGGCCTAAAGGACGGGGGGGGCGGGTCAGACGGAGTGTGGCTGGGGCGGAGCCGGGTTTCAGAGGAGGGCGGGTCTGGGGCGGGGCTAGAACAGAAGGCGTGGCCTGGAGAGGCCAAGGCAGGACGCGGGGTCCTGTGTTGTCCAGGCAGGAAAGGGTCAGCCGTGGGAGGGGCCTGGAGGAACGCGGGCCTGGGGGACCTTGTTGAATGCGGATGGGGCAGGGCTTTAGGAGGACCCGGGGCAGGTGGGCCAGCCCTCAGGGTTAAATCCAGGATCTGGAGGAGCCCGGGAGTCCTGCAGGGTTGAGGTCAGCATCCAGGGGTAGAGAACATAACGGTATAGGCGTGGGACAGTGGGCGGGGCTTTATTCTGCAGATCAGAATTTGGGGAGAAGGTCTTCAAAGCCCGACCTGGGTAGGGTCTGGTCTGGACTGAACGAGGTTGAGGATGGACAGGGTCGAGGCTGGGTTTGCCTGCGTAGCCTGGAGTGGCAGGAAGGACGCACAGGTAATTGCAAATACGCGGAGCGGTCCAAACCGGGTACCCAAGTCCCCTCACTCATTCACCCCTGTGCGTTCAATGAGCACCTCCTGTGTGCAGGCTCAAGTTTCTCCTAGGCTGGGGGAGGTGGTTCTAGCCATTCTTTTGCCTTTTTTTTTTTTTTTTTTTTTTTTTTTTTTTTTTGGTGCTGGGGATCGAACTCGGGTCCTTGTGCTTGCAAGGCAAGCACTCTTAACCACTAAGACAAATCCCCAGCCCCTCGCCGCCTTCTTTTGAGGGGTCCTGAGAACTCAGGATCTTTTCACTAAGTTACATCCCCAGTCCTTTGTTATTTTGGACCAAGGTCTCACTGTGTAGCCCAGACTGACTTTGAACTCACAGGGCCTGCCTCAGCCTCCCAGTGCTGTGATTACAGGTATGGGCCACCACACCAGGCCCTTTTCTTTTTTAGAGAGAGTGTCTCGCAAACATGTCCAGGCTGGTATAGAATTTGCAGTCCTCTGCCTCAGTCTCCCAGAGTACTGGGATGACAGGTGCATACCACGGCATCCAGCTGGAAAAAGCCCATGGGGCTCCCTTGGGAAGAGGGGTCCTTCCTGAGATGTAAGCACCCAGGCTGGAGTCTGGGGGGCCAGGGCCAGAGGTGCGTAGGGGGAGAGGCTACTAGAGACATGGTCCCCCCAAATGGGATCAAGAGAGTTAAGCTCCTTTTTAAATATTTTGACCTAGAGAAACTGTAGTGTGGAAGTTAGGGAGGCAGGAGGCTCTGGGGTGCCTTATCCCCTCTCCTCCATCCACCACTGTGGTCCCTTCCTCTGACCAGGTCCCATCCAACAGACTAAGGTGCCTGTGTCCCACTCTGTTCCCCTTTTCCCTTCCTTGTCACCTGCAGTTAAATGCAGGTGAACAGATGGATGTTGGCAGCGGTAAGGAAGGCACACAGAATCCTGCCTCCTCATCCGAGCATCCACCTAAGGCTCTTGGCAAAAAGACTGACCTCTGGAAGGCAGCCTGGGCTGCAAGCCTTCTTGATCCCTGGGGGTGGGAGCAAGGGAACTTTTCTTCCACTCATTCATTTATTCATTCAGCAAACAGCCAGTGCCTACCACCAGTGGGGGTTGAAGAAAATGCTCTGACATCCTTTACAAGGGTAGAGCTGTGAGAACAATTTCCCCCTCCCCACTCTCAACAAGGGGCCATTGCTGTGGGGATACAGTCTTCCCAAGCAGAGGACAGGGTGTGCAAAGGTCTTGAGGGCCCTAGTGCAGACAGACCAGTGTAGCAAGCCAGAAGTTCCTTAAGGCTTGGGGGGGCAAGCCATCAGCTCCCCAGTGTTCTGGGAAGGGGGAGACAGCACAGCACAACAGAACAGGGCTTCTGTAAAGACATCAGAACATTTAGAAAATGCCTGGCTGATCAATGTTATCACTATGTACATCTAAAATGTACCATTAAAAAAAAAAAAAAAGCCTGGTGGGGAGGGCGAGTCATCAGCCAGCCTGGTCACAAGAGCAGCCATAGCAGAGATGGCCTGATTAACCAAGGGCTAGGCCTTGTACCCCCAATTCCCAGGGACTTGGGGAAGATTCTAGACCCAGAAAGGCCACCATCCTTCATCTGCAGCCTGAGCAGAGCACCTCTGGGCAAGGGAGCCGGTGTCCTCAGCCCTGAACGCTGCTGTGCGATGGTGGTGGAAATCACCCCTCCAGGCCAACATCACCCCAGCACCTGTGCATCCAAGCATCCCAACCTGGAGCCCTGGCCCTGGGGCTGAGTGTCCCTCTTCATCCACTAGTCTCAAGCCTCTCCAGCTTGACTTTTCACACAAAACTGGGAGCCTAACTGTCACTCAGAAGTCCCCAATGCACAAGCAGGAGAGAGATCAGTTCGGCCCTGGTCCTGAAAAACAGCGTGTGCAGGGCAAGTCAGTGTTCTGCTGGGCTGGACCCCTTCACTCAGACACAGCAGGCAGCCACTCTGCTCTCCGCAGCCCAGCAGCCCAGGTCCTGAGGCGGTGAGGCGTGGGGACTCAACTCCGCCCTCACCCTGTGCTCTCTAGTCCTAGGCCACCCCGGGCTCTGGGTGGTCCCTCCCTGGGGCCAGACCTTTTTTGTGAGCTCAGCCAAAGGCCTCCCACTCTCCCTGCCTTGGCCACAGGGGTGGTGATGCTGCCCCTAAGCGGCGTGTGCAGAAGTCTCACTGAGGCGTCATCAAGAGCACCACCAAGAGCCGCAAATGTAAAATTCATACAAATGTTTATTCTGTCCCTGCTCAGGGGCCGTGGGGAAGGGGTTACAGAGAGCCCCAGGCAGGTAGAGGCTCCTGCGGGAAGACAGTGTCCCAGAGGCCACTGGGCCATGGGATGTCCAGAAGGCAAGGCCCCGGGCCAGCTTGGCTTGCTCCTTGGAGTCACGGAAGTCAATGAGCCGGGGAGGACTGGGGGAACCACCACCCCAAGGCAAGGCAGGCTGCCAGGAGGTAGGAGCAGGTGCCCAGACCCTGGGGCTTGGGTCTGGTGCGCGCCCACGCCTGTCCCCAGGAGAGCAGCACCAGGGCCTTGCTTCTGGGATGGGGATGGTAACTGCGCAAGTCAACGGGTTTAAATTAAAAAATAATAAAAATAATACAAAAAAAAGGAAAAAAAGACAACCCCTGTCTCAAACAAGCTGGCGACACCGCCCTGCCCCACATAAGGGCCAGGGGAGCAGAGTGGAGGGGCCAGGGCCAGGGCCAGGGTGAGGAGGGTTCCAGGCCCGCCTCAGCGTCTGTCCTGCCTGTCCGCCTGTCGCTCATCTCCACGTGGCGGCCAGGCGCACAGGATTAGCTCTCAGATTTATTGCACTGTTTTGGAAGAGGCCTGGGGCTGAAGGGACGGCACAGGGGGTGGGCAGTAGGGGGCGGGTGGGGTGGCGGCGTCATCGCTTGGTCTTGGCGTCCTCCCGGATCTTCCAGATCACCAGGTGCATGCAGGCGCTAGCATCCTCGCTGGAGCTGTGCCCGTCCACTGCGGGGCAGACCCGGTCACCTGGGGCCCCCACAGCAGGAGGAACGGTGCAGGCCCCACGCAGCCCCACTCACCGTTGTCCTGGATGATCTGTCTGAGGTAGTCTGCCATGAGGTTCCGGAGGGAGCGCTTGTAGGGGAGGCCCAGGCGGTGCGGGAACAGCACAGCCGTGTCCACCACGGTGCTGTGGATGACCTTCAGGGCCAGGAGGTCGCTCTCCAGGCTATGCCCGATGAGGATGGTGTCGGCACTGAACATGCTCAACAGGACGGCCTGCACATCCCGTAGCGTGATGCTCGTGTCCGTGAGGTCGGCCTCTGTCACTCCAGAGAACCTGGTGGAGGAAAAGCCGGGCTGGCTTGGGAAGGGAGAGTAGGGCAGTGGTGGGTGGGCCAGGCATGCGCCATGTCAAGGGCCCCACCTGGTGTTGTAGTCCACGATCTCATTCTCAGGTTTGACGAACGTGTCATATACTACTTGCATGTCTGTGTCCACCACTGTGACGCGGGTCAGCTCCAGGCCGTATGTGGTGTACGACTGTGGGCCAGGGGAGGGTCTCAGACGTGGAGCAGCCTCCCTCCCTCCAGCAGGCCAGCACCACCTGGCCCAGTGACCCCATAGATCCACTGCTGCTCCCTAGAACCTGGTGGCCCTGTGGCAGGACTCCCACTGCCAATAGGGAAGTTGAGGCCAGGGACCTTCTGGGGCTTTGGCAGGGGGCAGAGTGAGTTGGGAATGTAGGGGTCTCATTCTCAAGCTTACAACCTCTCACCTGGCACACACACCTCGGCAGGCAGAGGGGAGTCCTGGGGACACAGGGGAAACAGCTGTGCCAAAAATCCGTATTTGTCCAGACCCCCTTTGTGGGAAAATGCGCTGATGCCATAAACCACACCTCGGTCCAGCTATGCGCACACCCAGTAGGTCTGGGCCAGGCCCTGGCTCCGATCTAGCCCACGAAGCTCTGAAACCCCCAGGACCCTGAGGGCTGGGCCTCACCATCTCACAGTCAAGGGCATAGATCCCTGCGTGGGCGTCCCCCACAAGCTCCTTCTCGAAGGTCCGCACGAAGCCCTCCAGATTTTCCTTCCGGCCATCCTGCACGTGTTGCTAGGAGGCAAGGGGACCTCAGGGACAGTGCCAGCACACCAAGTGTGACGGCGTAGGCCAGCCCTGGAGTCCTAGACCCCTCCAGCCCACTCAGGGACACCAACACTGAGGTTTTGGGCAACCGAAACTGCTAAGTCCGCCGCTGGGCCAGGGTGGGGACCAGGAACTCGTGGAGCGGATGTCACCTGGGGTCCTGCCATCCAGGACAGGGCTGTGACACCTCACAGCTCTACCACATCCCCAGCACGACCAGTACCAGGGACTGGGAGGTCAGGATGGGGAGAAGGGTGTGGGGCCGGGGCTCACCTTCGCAACCTGACAGCCGACAGAGCCCACAGCGGCTGAGCAGCACATGTACTGCGTCTCCCAGCCCCCGGCCACTGAGGAAAGATGGCAGTCAGGGATCCCGCCTGGCCAGCCCAGCACCCTCCAGTGGCCACTGACCCCCAGGCCTACTGAAGGAGGGGGCCCTTCCCTAGCAGCCTCCCCAATGAACTCTTTGTCTCCACATGGCCAACAGCCTCTAGCTTTCTTCAGTACTTTTGCACAGAGACAGCAAGGGCTGAGTAGGGAGGGTGGGAGGTGCTGGAGACCTTCAGGTTGTGAACATTGTTAGAGGACAATATGACTTTACGATAAAAAAAGAGCAAGTAAAAAAATTAGCCAGGGGTCGGAGGGAGTGGGCCAGGGAGCCGGGGACCAGGGCTACAGTCTGGCCAGCACACGGGGGTCCTCAGACCCCACCTCGGTTCCGGCGGAGCCGCCCCCAGTGGTAGTAACACTCCTCATCTCGGATGCAGCGGCCAGAGGAGGACACGAGGTACTCAGAGCCACAGCGGCAGCAGATTCTGCAGGAGGCTGTGGGTGGACGTGGGTGGAAGAGGGCAGGTGAGCGCTTGGCTGGGCCAGCAGCCACAGTGGCCTGTGGGACCCACCCCACCCAACTTGTCTGCACCCAACTGCCCAGGCAACCCCCCAAGGGGACTCACGATCCTTGGGCTTCTTCTCCTCAGCTGTGAAGATAACCGCGCCCCCCGGCCGCTCAGGGTGGGGGAAGGGGTAGCCGTTCTCTTTGAGCTGCTCCTGGGTAAGCAGGTAGTCCCTGAGGCGGCTGTACAGGGTGGCCCCTGCGGACACTGGGTGTCAGCCTCTGCCCTGGCCTGGCCCAGCTGGGAGGGGGCAAGCAACCAGGAAGCGGGTCCTGAGGGCTGGAGGGCCAGAGGGGGATCCCAAGGGGATGGAAGGTCTCTGAAGGGTGCGCACCTTTCAGGTCTTCCACCCGGGGGCTGCTAGGCCGGCTGAATGAGAAGCTGGTCTTGGCGGCCAACCTGCCCCCCAGCACCACCTCATGGGACACGACCCTCTGGCCACTGGGTTCTGAGGAAGGGGGAAAGAGGGCATGCCAGAAACCATCCCAGACCTGCTGGGCCCCGTGCTCCTGCCCAGCCCAGCTGCCTCGGTGTCCTCTTCTAGGACAGCCCCCTGCCCACAGGGCCTCATCGGAACCAGGAGTTGTGGCCCGGACAGGGTCGGGTGCAAGTCCTGGAGACAGTCACCCCAGTGCCTGTGAGCCCCACGCCCCCAGGCAAGGATTTCACTCCCGGAAGAAGGCAAATGCGGGAAAGGCTGGGACTAATTGACCAGGTATCTAATGGCTTTCAAGAGCTTTGTGCTGTCACAGGCCGCCTGGCTGCAAAGGGTCCTGGGCCCCTCAGCGCTCAGAGCACTGGCTGCCCGGGCTGAGCAGCTCACGAAGGAGGGGCCCAGCCGTGGGGGAAGCTGCCTGATTGCTTAATGCACACTCTTGAGAGGCAGTAATGAAACATCTCAGCCGGCGCTTTCTTCCTCCCAGGAGCTTAATGCACAGCCCACAGCCCAGGTGCCACGGCCTCCCGCTTTGAAGAGGGCTCCATTATCAGGCAGCCCTCGACTGGCTTAGAGGAGAGTGATTAATAGCAAGAGAAGATGTCCCCATCTGGTAAGGGCCGCACACTGCCTTTTGTCTGGGGGCGCCCGTTCCCGCACGACCCCGCTCCAGGCCCGCCAGCCCTGGCACTCACTGCTGAGGCTGGGCACGGTGCTGGGGACCAGGCCCCTCAGCTTCTTGAGGGTGTTCACAGCAACGTTCAGGTAGATGTTCTTGCTGGGGCTGCGGTCGTAGGCCACCTTTTCCTCATTCAGTGCCTGGTGGGACACACTACTCAGCCCTGAGGCCCCGATGGGTGCCCCCCAGATGAGGGGCAAGGAGTGGCTGCCTTCAGCCCCAGTGCCCACCTTCTCGATGGCCTCCTGGTTGGACGGGCAGAACCGGAGGCACTCCTCGATGAACAGGTTGAGATAACGCTGGCGGATGGCGGTGGGGACCTTGCCCCCAAACTCCTTTGGGATAATGGGCTTCTTTAGGGTCTGAAGGAAACAGTGGCAAGGGGTAAGGCTCACTGGCCACAGCCTCTCAAGGTGCACCTGGCCCACAGCAAGCCCCACCATGAACCCTGGATGCCAGCGACAGCAGTATATGCCAGGCCTAAGCAGTCACACGGAGTGTTAGCTACTGGGGAAACTGAGGGCAAAGGGTGGACAGGGGACTTGCTATACTCTGTCCCAACTTCTGTAAGCCCTAACTGCCCAAAAGAACAGTCCATCAGGGATAGGATGCAGCTCAGTGGTAAGGCGCTTGCCTGGCATCCACTAGGTCCAGGCCATGTCCCAGCGCTGCAAACAAAAAGCCAGGTGCAGTGGCCCGCACCTGTCATCCCAGCACTCTGAGAGGCCGAGATAGGAGGATTGCAAGTTCAAGCCCAGCCCGGGCCACTAAGCAATGCAGGAAGACCCTGTCTCAAAATAAAAAATAAAACAGGGGTTGGGGATATAGTTCAGTTGTAGAGTGCCTGCCTAGCAAGTGCAAGGCCCTGAGTTCAAACCTCAGCACCCCTCCAAAAAATAATACTAATAAACAAAAAAGAGGGCCCAGGATGTAGCTCATAACAAAGGATCTAAAACAAGCATGAAAATAAATAATAAACCGAGCATGGTGATGCATGCCTCTAATCCCAGCACTCAGGAAGCTGAGGCAGGAGGACAACCATGAGTTTGGGGCCAGCCTGGACTACATAGTGAGTTCCAGGACAGCCTGAACTGCATAGCGACACTCTGTCTCAAAAACAAAACAAACCAAAACCAAAAAAGAAGAAAGAATCTTGGTTCAAGCCACAGTTAGAACCCCCTCAATAAAACAAGACCATGCTGTGGGGTGTCAGCAAGCAGCCATGGGCAGAAACCAGCCATACCTGTAGAGATGGACTGTGGGCGATGCGCTTGGGGGTGATGGTGGTGGTGGTCTTGGATGCCATCCCTGACAGCGTGCGGGTCTTCAGCGGCTGGCTGCCGGGCTCGGGGCCATGGGGCGCCTGGCTGCTGCTGGCCGAGAGTGTCCTCTTGGCACCTGTAGGGGCTGGTGTGGGACAGGGGGCGTGAGTGCAGGAAGAAAGAATACCCATCACCGAGCTGCGGAGCACCAGGTAGCTACGGTCGTTGAGGGACAGCAGAATGTGCATCTCAGGGCATGGGGGGAGTGGCCGGGGCGTGGGGTACGGGCTATGGAAGGACATTAGGCTCTATCTGCTTCCGGGCAGGCCCATCGAGGTGAGGGAACAATGGTAAGCTGCAGAGGCCGGCTCAAGCAACGTCACTGTCGGGGCGGTCTGGTGCGTGGTGAAGGCGTGTGGGGCCTCTGCCACATGTTCCGGCCCCTGACTCCAAGGCACTGACGTCTGAGGGGAAAGGCCCTGACTCCTGGGCAAAGGATCACAGGGTATGGGACACTCCCTGCCGGGTCATTGTGACAGCCACCTGCCTGGCCACCACAGCTTCTATGTTCTGCCTGTCCCTTTGATGAGGTCACAAAGCACAGTCCTCCCACCCTCCCAGCCTGTGGAGGCTGTTTCCGAGGTGGTCATGGGGAGTCTGGTCAGTGATCCCAACACTCTGGAAGGCTGAAACAGGAGGATCACAAATTCAAGCCCAGCCTAGAAATTTAACAATTTAGAGATCTTGTCTCTTGCTGGGTATTGTGGTGCATGCCTGCAATTCCAGCACTCCAGAGGTTGAGGCAGGAAGACTGCCATGAGTTCAAGGCCAGCCTGGGCTACACAGTGAGTTCAAGACTAGCCTGAACAACATAGTGAGACTCTGTCTCAAAAAAACCAAAAACCGAAAAAAAAAAAAGAAAGAGAAAGACTTTATCTCAAGAATAATTCTAAGAGGGCATAGATGTAGCTCAGTGCCAAGGTCCTGGATTAAATTCCCAGTACTACCAAAAACAAAAAAAAAGCCAGGTGTGGTGGCACACACCTGTAATCCCAGCACTTGGGAAGACGAAACAGGAGGATCACAAGTTCGAGGCCAGCCTGAACTATATGGCTGAGACCCTGTCTCAAAAACAAAACAAACAAAACCCCAGCTCTATCATAGATCCAGTCAGAAGCCACGCATCCCTACTCACACCTTCCCAGGGAAAGCCATACCCAAGTCAGGCAGCAGAGGAGGAAGCAGGCCCAGGCACAGGGCTGGGCCTTCAAGGACCTTCTGGTTGTCAGCGTGATCCCACTCCACAGACAGGCAAGCCGAGGGCCCCTGCACAGTGCTCAAGGCCATTCGGCAGTGCAGGGAGGGAGGCTGCCCAGCGACCTTGGGTTCTGCTTCTCCTTGTACTCAACAAGAAACATTCCCGGGAGCCCCCTACCTGCAGGGGCTGGCAGCAGGGAGCACTCACCTGTGGCCAGGCGGGGGTTGGGTACGTGGGCGATCCTCCTCTTCTCCCCTGGGGCCGAGATGTGGACAGAGACAGGTTTCTCTGGCTGTCGTGGTACAGTCTGAAGCCAGCTGGCAGACTCCCTCTGTGCCTGTTGGGCTCGCCGGTAGCACACTTCCTGCGCCGTTGGGGGCCGGGCAGGGGGCACTGCCGGGCCCCTCCTGGAGGGCTCCACCTGGATGAGGACAAGGCTTGGGGCCTGGCTGTGTATCTGGAGCACCCAGGGCTGGCAGCCCTACAAAGGCAGGGAGCAAGCCAGAAGGGGCTCCGGGGCTGTGTGTGTCACCCCCCAGCTACCCATGAGCTTCTGGACTCCATGGCAGGAATTGGCACAAGGCCATGGTTCCCAGCTCAGGCCACCTAGAGTCCAGGAGCATCTTGCAACTCCAGGCTCCCCTGGGTGCCCAAACCAGGTCTGACACAGAGGTAGGGTGGCAAGGGAATCAACGAAGCCTCCCCAGGGCTATTTAATCCAATTCCCAGAAACCCCAGGCCCCCCTCCAAGGAATGGCTGGAGACTGAGTCAATCAGAACTTGGGATAGCTAACCATGGAGCCAGGTTCTCTGACCTGGTCCTTTCCAGTGCTAACTCACTGCCCCCACAGCTGCACAGGAGGGAGCCAAGGCTCAGAGAGAGTAGGCAACTTGCCCCAGATCATACAGTTCACTAGGGCCAGGAGCCACACTTCTTGTTGTGTGCCTTCTGCAGTGCTGGGGGCAGCCTGAAGGCAGACTCAGACAGCAGGACGCAGGCAGGCAGTCTACAAGTTTGCCAGAGGAATCCACCTGGAGCCTGCACTAAAAACTGGACCTTTACCTCCTTGCCTTGCTTGACGAGATGTGAGATTCTCCTCTTCTGCCCCGGGAATAGAGTGGTCAGGCCCGTGTGCCCCTTCTCTTCGCTCTTCTCGTCCTTGGGAGGCTGAAACACATGTCCACTCAGCACACACATCTTGCCCAGGTGGGCCGCAGTGCCCTGACACCAGCACACACTCCCCTTCCACCAGGGCTCAAACTACCCTCCTGTGAGTAGAGGGAGGGACTGTACAGACCCGAGACAACAGGTGGGTCGGCTGCAATGGAAACTTGTAGCCCGAGACCCCAGCACCAGCCTGGCCTGGCCCTGGGCCACCTCCCAGGCCTGAGGAGCTGCAAATTCTGCCAGCAGCCCAGCCCCACCTCTCCTGCTCCCAGCCTGGGCAAGAGATAACTGCAGACTGGACATGGAAGGCCAGATCTGGAGGGAACAGGCTGAGTCCAGTTCTGTTCAGGGCGAGCTCCCTCTGGTGGCTGATGTGGGGACAATGGACATGGAGACCCAGGTGGGCGCTGATGGTCTGAGCAAGCCAGGGCTCCCCAATGGTGGGGAGAAGGAGGGAGAAGAGAGAACAGGGACAGGGACCAGGAGGGGAGAATAGGGCAGAAAATGGGAAGGGGAGTTGGAGGGAAGGGAGAAGGGTGACAGAGGAAGAGAAAGGCAGGGTGGGTGGGGCCCGGTACCCCTTGGCTGATCAGTCTGCACGTCAGTCGGCACGCTGGCTGCCGCGGGACCCGGCTGGGCGGGCTGTAAGCCCGCGTCCTCTTTCTGGACAGGGTGCTGGGGGGCAGCAGGCAGCCACCAAGGGTTCCTGAGTTTTAAACGAGTTAATAGGCCGTCGCTGAAGGCACAGCTTCCACCTGTGGCTGCGGCTTGAGGCATCTGGAAACAGGTGCAGGACGGAACGTCCCCGCGCCGGGGCCATTGCCACAGCCAGAGCAGCGAGGCCAGCACCAGACCCCGTGGCCACGGCTGCCTGGCGCCCCTCACCTGCCGTGCCAGCCGGCCCTTGTCCTCTGTCTTCACACTGGTGGACTCATTGAAGATCCTCAGGCACTCCTCCATGGGGTCGGAGTCGAAGTCGACCTCCTTCTCCAGGGCTGAGTAGTCCACATCCTCCTCCTCTGACTCCTCCCCGGCCCCCGGGGAAGAGGAGGATGACGAGGAGGAAGAGGAGGAGGAGGAGGACGAAGCGGTGGCGGTGGCTGAGGCTGCAGTTGAGGTGGTTGGGGGCACGGGGATGGGGGTGAGGGTGGGTGTGGGCAGCGGAGAAGACTTGAGCCGCTTGGGCAGCTGCACCTCGGACAGGCCCAGGCTGGATTCTGAGTCCGAATCTGAGTCCGAGCTGAGGCCAGGGGGAATGGGGGGCCAGACCTTTGGGGCCCCAGGCCCTGGGCCCATGTCTTCATCCTCACTCTCGTCCCCAAAGAGCTCAGCATGGCTCAGGGCCCGTTTCTTCAGCTTGGGGGCATCCTGGGAGGCACCTTCGTCCAGCGAGTGGGCCTTGCGCTCCCCCAGCTTGGCCCCCACAGCCTTTGTGTTGCTCTTCCTCTCTGGTGGCTGCTGGGGGCCAGGACGAGCGTCTTGGGCCTGGGGAACCCCACCAGTCAGGCGGTCCGGCTTCCCTTTCCCTGAGCTGGCCACCGAGGTGGCTGAAGATGGCTTCTTCTTGGTCCCATTTGACTTCTCAGCCTTGTGCTGAGGGCTGCTGGCCGGCAGACTCCTCTTATCCAGCCCAGATTTATCCCGGGCCCGCCCCCGGTCCCGGTCCTGGTCCTTCATCTTATCTTTCTTCCGGGACTTGTCCTTGTGCCTGGGGGTGGGTGGAGTCCCACATTTCTTCTTCTTGGGTCTGTCCTCCTTGGGGCTGCCCCCATCCTGTGAGGCCCTGGCTGGGGAGCCAGGCGTGGCTGGGGGCACCACATCTGGGTCCTTTGGGGGCTGCCCGAGGTCCCCAACATCATACTGCACGGCCATCTCCTTGGTCTCCCGCAGGCTGCCCTCCTCAGGCTCCGGGCCCTCTCTGGAGGACGGCTTCCCGGTGGCTTTGTTCTCGGGGCCAGACCCAGCCTTAGGGGCACTGGCTGTGACAGGCCGCTCGCCACCTGGGGGCACAGTACTATCATCTTCCGAGTCTGAGAACCTGGCATCACAGCTGCTGAAGGGGTCACAGGGCTTCTTGACAGCGGGCATATAGGGCTCACTGCTACGGTGTCCCCGGGGCCGCTTTGTGGCCCTCTCCTCCCTGGAGCTGGCCCTGCTAAGATGCCGGGCTGAGTAGTTGGAAAGCGGGTCATATTCCAGGTCCGTGGACGGCTTAGAGTTGTCCACTACATACTTGCCGCTGGCCATGGAGCGGCCATACCGCTGGGGCTGGCCCATGGCCTTGGGGATGTACTCCAGGGCGCCCCCACTTGCCTTGCCCTGGACCCTCTCCAGAGACTCCAGTGAGTACTTGCTGCCCAGCTCCGTAGGGGCCAGTGGGGTGGGTTGGTAGCCGGCTTCAGAGGTGAGCAGGCCGTGGCTTCCAGGTGTGTAGGTGAAGGCCAGTGGAAAGGCACCCTCGTCCAGGCCCACAGAGGGGCTGGCAGCTGGGCCACAGGGTGCCAGGGCAGAGGCCCGGCCAGCACTGGGCTCGGTCGCTCCATACTCGCGGGCCGTCTCCAGGAGCTCCTGGTAGCGCCGTTGCTCCAGCTCCACCTCACTGCGCACAGCTTCAATGGCCTGGTTGACCAGCTCCAGCTCCAGGATGTCTGAGCGGGACTCGTCGCCTCGGCCCAGCACACCATTCTCCCGCTGCGCTGGGGGCTTGGGCAGCTCGGGATTATACGGGTCATAACCGAGGCCTGGGAGGGCAGAGAGGAGAGAAGGGCAGGTGAGCGGTGCTGCTGAAGACCAGCTGTGCCTTGACATCTGTGCAGAAAAAGCTGTAATACTAGCCCCTGGCCAGAGCAGATGTCCAGTTCACCAGGTCCTGTGCAGGGGGTGACAGACACTGGGTGGGCACCTGGGTATCAGAGGACCAGGAGAGAAGGCTAGTGTCCTGAAGATTTCATGGAATGGCTCAGGGAATTCACAAAATGAATTGTTCCACTGCACAGTGATGTAGAGATGGTACAGAGTGAACTACCTCAGCCGTGGGGTCTGAGGGTCAAGGCTAAGCTGGTGACCCCATCCTGGGGGTAGACATGAGGGCGAGACCACCTGTGGGTCATGTGGCCCCACCTGGCCAGCAGCTGCCTAGGCTGTCCCAACTCCTGGACTGAAGTAATGGTCCTGCCACAGCCTCCCCAGTAGCCAAGACCTGCACTGCATGCCACAAAGCCCAGCTCCTATAGACTTAGCTGCCCATAGCAGAGCTCCTGGGAAACACAGGCCAAGGACTTGTCTACGGCTAGGCAGGACCAAGCAGACAAAGCCGTACCCATCAAGGTGCTGTGAGCACAAGACGACTTTTCTTTCCCACACAGACTTTTAAGGAAGCTGGACATGGTGGTGCATGCCTATCATCCCAGCACCCTGGAGACAGGAAGATTTCAAGTTCCTGGCTAAGGAGCTCAGCCAGGGTGATTTAGCCAGACCCTGTCTCAAAAAATTAAAAAGAGCTGGGGACACAGCTCAGTGCAAAAGCCCTGGGTTCAATCTCCGGCACTAGGGGAAAAAAAGAGAAAGACAAACCACCATAGGCCAGAACAAGGGAAGAGAGCAGGCAATGGGGTGTTGAGCCTCAGCTACAAAGCCACTGAGAAAGCCACACGAGGTCCTGTGACCTTTCCAGGGCTGTGAGTGGTGGCGAGAAACATGAGGGGTTATATTGGCAAGGTAGTTCTGGAACATTTGGGGCAGCCACCCGTCACTCCGCCTCTGGACACAGGACTCTCGGATGCACCCACAGACACATGTGCGCAGAAGTGGCCCAGGCCACTGAGGCACTCCCTGTAGAAACCTAGTGAAGCCCACCCAAAAACCTGAACAGAGTCTACTGGGGCTAGAAAGGAGGAGCATGCTCTGCACTGTCTGCAAGCTTCCCTGCTGGGTGACATGCAGGGTGGCAGGAGGGGGAGACACCAAAGTACAGTGAGTGTATTCCCTTCTTTAGAAGGCATCTCCAAAAAAAAAAACAAAAGGCATCTCCATGAACATGATTCAACCAGTGATTAGCACAGAGATGCCACCATGTCACGTCCGCCAGTCACTGGTCTGGGGGGGTGTCTGGACAGCAAATACAATTAGCTCTTTTCTTTCTTTCTTGCAGGGCTGGGGCTGGAACCTAGCATCTCAAGAATGCCAGGCAAGCACTCAGGAATGAGCCACAATCATGTCTTCACTTACTTTGCACACAGTGCTGGTCACCAGGAGGGACAGCACATCTACAACGGGCCAGTAACAGAGAAACGGGAGGAACCCCAAACCATGTAGCAAGCAGTGACAGGCCACAGGCCAGCGGTAACACACAGTGCCAGCCCAGGTGCATCTGAGCTCTTGCACTACCAGATCTCCTCTATGGCAGCCCCGCGCCCATGCCCCAGCTGTTCCAGCAGGAAGACCTGCAGACATGCCCACAGGGAGCGGATGGCGTACAGCACAGGGCCAGCTGCAGCGCACACTTTCTGGGACACTGAGGGGAGCAGCGACACTAGGGCTCCTCCACAGTAGCCCCTGTGCGGCATGGAGACCCATGGTCCCCAAGCAACCCTGCCCTGTGCCCTGCAGCGTGTGGCCATGTCACCTCATGTGGCAACAGAAATGCTGCAGACAGGATCACATGAAGAACCCTGAGAGGGAGGCTGGGGATTTAGCTCAGTGGTTAAAGTGCTTGCCTTGCAAGCACAAGGCCCTGAGTTCAATCCCCAGCACCAAAAAAAAAAAAAAAAAAAAAAAAAAAAAAAAAAAAGAACTCTGAGAGGGGTCATCCTGAGATGACAGGCATATGTTCCCCAGGAGGGCTGGTGCTCCACCCAGGCCCAGTGTCCCCCGGGTCCCCCTGAAAGGGCGCAGGAGGCACCTCTAGGAGCCAGGACAGCACCTGGGTTCTCCTGGAGCCTCAGGAGGAAGCAGCCCCACAGCCGGCACTTGTAGACCTCTGCTCTGCACACTGTGAGATGAAAGAGTTGCAGTTTTAAGCAAACACCTGCAACAGTTTTATGCAAAAGGATCTGAGGCAACTTTATGGAGCATATAAAGCACAGAGCAAACCCAGAGGCTTGTGTCCTCACAAGGGATGCGGCAGGGGACGTGGCCAGTCAGGCAGCACAGGAGGGAGGGGACACTCTGGCATCCTCAGCTTCCAGTTTGGAGCCACACACTGTGCCCATTTTAAAAACTGTATTTATTTTATTTATTTATTTGAGTCACGGTCTTGCTATGTAGTTCACACTGGCATTGAACTCACTATGTAGTCCAGGCTGGCCTTGAACTCAAAGCAATCTTCCTGCCTCAGTCTCCTGAGTGTTGAGATCACAGCTGTGCGCCACCACGCCCTGCTAAATCTGTACTTAGAAAGCAGAAATGAATCATCTATCTATGCTTGAGCCAGAGCTGTGTGGTACAACGGGGTACAGAGAAGGAAACCAAGGAAGATGTTGGTGCCATCTGTGGGACTGTCTGGGGAGCACTGCCAGGCCAGTGCCACCATATTCCTGTCCATCCAGAGGTGGGCCTGCCCCGCCCATCTCACAGCTGAGGGCTGGAGTCAGAAAGCCTGGTGGCCCTGCTCCTCCACCTGGACAAGCACAGCATGCAGGTGGGGCTGGGACAGGTCAGGCAGGCCAGCCCCTGGTTGTCCTTCAGAAGGGCAAAGGCCTTGAGAGGGCCACTTACCGGGCATATGCTCCCCAGGAGGGCTGGTGCTCCTCAGGCTCTGGCTGGCATGCTGGGTGCCCAACCCTGGGGTCAGGGGCGGCAGGAGAAGGGGCCAGTTGTGTGTGTGCCAGGTGCCTGAGGAACAGTGGACCAAGGCGTGGGGCTCTGGTCTGTGCTCCTGATCTAGCCACACGGCCAACCCCACACAATGCCAAGCATGATGCTGGCCACCAGAGCCACCCTTGAGCCATCCACACAGCCACTGAGGTGCGATGTCCAGTATTTCGGGTTTTGCAGTATGCCACAGCCTGGGTCAGAAGGGCCCCTAAAACTGCCGCCCAGGAAGGTTATTTCTGGAAGGAATGTGGCTGCATGCCTAGAGGCCCAAAGCTGCCTGGCAGGGTAGAGGACATGGACCTGGTTAAGGAAAGGGGCTTGATGTGCTAAGGAAAGGGCACTTGAACCTGCTCTGACCTCCAGCTGCAGGGGTGGCTGGGTAGCAGTCCCAGGGGTGTCCTAACCAGTGGGAAGGTTGAGGACAACTCAGGGTTCTGTGCACAGCTAGCCCTGCCTATGCACAAGAGGACACAGGCCAATGCTGGGGAGCAGGGAATCCAGGCAGGGTGAAGGAGAGAAATAACCCTAGTGGTCCTGAGCCGCTCTACCAGCTACTGGGCTGGCTCCTGCAGCCTCAGTCTCCCCATTGGGACCACAAGGTCCTAGCCTAGACAGGTCTAAAAGTCAAGCACACAAATGTCAAGGGGCCTGGCCACACCCCTTGCAGCTCAGAACTGGACACAGAAGCCCCACAACAGGCCCCAGACGACCTGAGGCTTGGAGCCCAACATGGAAAGTGATAACAGCTCACACCATCCCTCAGGTCACCCATGCCTGGCTGCCTGGCCCCCCATCCCACCCTGCCTCAGAGGTCTGGGGACCTGTCAGGGCTGGAGAAGCTCCCCAGAAATGCTCCACATGTCCCTATGTTTGGTGCCTCTAGAGGGCTCATCCTCCCCTTGGGGTGGGGGTACATCAAAAGGTTCTGGGGCTGGGGTGTGTCTCAGTGGCAAGCGCCTGACTATCATTCCCAAGAACATACACACACAAACTAATTAGATTAAAAGGGAGACAGGCTAGGCCCTGCCCTTTGCTTTGCCCTCCATATTCCCAGCAGCAGTCACTCTTGAGTTTTATCAGTCAACAAGCAATGTACCAAGGCAATGTAACTTGATTTTGGCCAATTTGTGTTAAGCTCTTTGTCACCAACAAAATCTTAATAAACAGGGGGGAAAAAAAAAGGAGTACCTTGAGGTAGGAGGGGCCCATCAGAGGACTTCTGCCTACCAACTGCTGAAGAATTAATCTGGATGAAAGCCAACCGGGGTTCCCTCAGGGGCCTAGACCAGGTATACATGTGTTTGGTAAATGAGATTATGTGGCTGTTTTTGAAAAAAAGGATTTACAGCCAGCGGTGGTACTGATTGCCTGTAAACTGCAGCACCTGGAAGGCTGAGGCAGGAGGATCACAAGTTGGAGCTTGGCGTAGGCAACTTAGATGACTTAGCAAGACCCCATCTCAAAATACATTTTTTTTAGGTTATTTTGAGACAGTCTTGCTATGTACTTCAGGCTGACCTTGAACTCACTATGCAGCACAGGATGGACTCAAACTCACAGTGATCTTTCTGCCTCAGCCTCCTGAGTGCTAGGATTACAAGCATGTGCCACCATGCCTGACTCTCAAAATAAACAATTTTAAAAGGGGCTGAAGCTGGGGATTTGGCTCAGTGGTTAGAGTGCTTGAAATAGCAAAGCTCAAGCCTCTGAGTTCAATATCTGGGACCCAAAAAATATAAATAAAAAGGGCTGGGGGCATAGCTGAGTAGTAGAGTGCCCGTCTAACATGCACAAAGTTTCAGCACCACAAAAGGGGGTCATGCACATCCTCAGACAAATGAAGTCCTCAAAGCCTGTGCTCCAAGAGCTATGCCATGAGCTATGTTCTCTCCCAGGACAAGGCAGGAGTGCACTGCTCAACCCCAGAAATCTCCAAGAGGCCACAGAGCCTACCTAGCAGTGCCTTGAGGGGAGTCCCTTGGTGTTTCTTTCCCAGTCTCCCTACAGTCAGACGCCAGGGTCGCCACAGGGCCAGCCTTCCCTGCACGGCCAGGAAGAAAGAGCTTCCTCCATGAACTCCAGTTGCCTGGGCCAGCTCTCTCCCCCAGAACCACTGGCTATCTGGGAGAAGGCAGTGTTTCCTCCTGGTGGCCCAGCACCCCCCAGTCCTCCCCTCTGGCACCCACACTTCCCTCCCCACCCTGCCGCTGCTGCGCCACCAGACTAGGGAGCAGGAGTCTGGTGCCAGCTCTCATGTGGATGGACTGAATGCCTGGCCCACCCTCCAGAAGAGGGGTAAGGCCTCGGGCCCCAGGCCTCAGAGACCCAGCAAGATCTCCCAGACCCACACCTCGCTTGTCTTCCCTGTCTCTGCCCAAGGTCCAGAGACTAATAAAGCCCAAAAGACCACACAGCCGTCCCGACAGGCTCTGATGAAGCACTCCTAGCCCAGGTGACAGTCATAAGGACGGAGCACAACAAGGCCTCCAGTAGACCTAGGCAACTACCCGGCTGGCATGGGAGATCAAAGGCAGGAAGGAAAAGACATCCCCAGGAGCACCCATCCTGGGAAGTGGGTTCTGGTGATGGTGCCCCCAGTGTCTGCACCCAGGGGATGGCAGTTAGACCCAGGACCCCACAGCGGGCCACTTGTGCTTCCAGGCCTAAATCTCTGCTTCTGGGGGCCTCTCCCTAAAGCCCCACTCCTGGGTATCCCACTCCCAGGACCCAGCCCTACTGGACAGATGACATCTCTAACTCTAGATGGACAGCCGAGAACCCAGAGAGACTCCAGGGTCCCCCAGACACCTGGGGAGATGACCACAGACCTGGGCTGCCAGAGAGGCCTGATGGGGTACTCACAGGTGCACACAGTGGGGCCAGGGAGGGGCGCACTGAACCTCAGACATGTGCCAGCCTCCCTGAAACCGTAGATACTGTGGCTATGCCTCACCAGCCTGCCTGAAGGAATCAGGGGCTGGCTGGAGCTTTTCCAGGCTCCAGGGCACCCCCACAGCACAATGCCAAGACTCTTGGGCAGGTAGAGCCTCACAGCCAGATACTGGGGGGAAGGTCCCGGCAGATCTGGGAAAGTCAGCCAATAAGCTCTCCAGTCAGACAGACCTGGATACACGCTCTTCACACAATGGCCAGGCTCTCCGTCCATGCCCAGCTCAAAGAGGGCCATCATATCTCTCATAGGGCAATGCCAGCCCCAAGGACAAGAGTGCAGCCAAACAGGGGCTCACCGGCCTTCCTAACATTGAACCTCAAAGGGCCAGACAGGCATGGAGGAGTTCCAGGGTCTCCAGGGAAGGACTGGAGGTGGCCCTTCTCTTCATCTGTACTGTTTCTCCCCACCAGTCTGGGACGGGTAGGAATTATGCTCAAGGTCCACATAAAGGAATCTAAACTCTAAACTCCTCCCTTTCCCTGACCCAGTGCCTTCCCAATTCCCAGGGCGCACTTCCAGGCAAGGACACCATCCTGGGCCTTTCCACCCCTACCCAGGGTCCGTGCCCCAAGGTTCCCCAGGCTGTTCCCAGGGCAGGACCCCAGTGTCCTCTAAGAAAGTGTCACACGCCAGGATCACATATGAGCATCAGCACTTTATTGCTTAATACAGTAGGCAGGACCTGGAATGACACAGGCAGGTTCCTTGTGGGCCTTCCTGGCCCCTTGTTCACCCCTCTGACTGACGGTTCTCCCCACCCAGAAGCCCAGAAGCACAGAGCACAGCAGGCGGCTACAGCTCACCCACCTGCCTGCCCTCCTCAGCCCACCTCCTCCAGACAGCCCTCCGAAACCCTCCCTGCAGGACTGGCCATGGTAGGCACACATCTGGGACAGGGGAGGGAGGAGTGGGGTAGGACCTGACCACTGTGGGGGCAGGGGTGCCCCTCCTGACAGGTGGGCAGTAGTGTGCCATGGTGACTGGGTCAGGGTGGGTTTACCTGCGAGGACAAAGGGATGGCTGATGAGCCACAGCTAGGATGAGCCTGGAGTGAAGCCGGTTCCACTGCCCCCTGAAGACCCCTCTGTCACCAGAAACTGCCCCAGTTCCCCACACCCAGCAGCTCAATCCAACAGCCCAGGGCAGGGTGCCTGTGTTAGACAAGGGCAGAGAACAAGCCAGTATGTCAACAGCAAGCCCTGTGGGACCGTGGGCAGCAGCAAGGCTGGGGCTAGCTGTCTTCCCTTCTTGAGGGTACTGGGAGCTCCCACACTGTCCCTTCAAAACCCAGTATGAGAATATCCAGGCCTTTTAGAGTCTGTATCTCTGCCCAGATCCTGTATAGTGACCCACAACCTCACCTCCTGCACCAGAACACTCCTACTCATCTTTCAAAACCCTATCAGCAACTGCCTGCCTGAGACTCACCCACCACCCTGCACATCAGGTACCAGCTGCTCTCCCGGAGCCTGGCTGTGTCTGTGCTGCTGCCCCTGCCCCTGCCCCTCACCCTTCACCCTCTCCCCTGTCTGCTCCCTCATGTACATACAGCTTCAGGTGTTAGAGAGAACACTAAGCCTTGCGCATGTGTGTCCAGGCCTAGTGCCACCCTGGGGCACCATGTTCTGGGCCCCCCCCAAGAAACCTGGCCACCCCTGCAGCCATCCTTGAAGCTGCTTTGGAGAATCTCAGGTGCCTACAGGGCCCATGGGCTGGTCACCCTGACACTGCCCACCCAGTCCCACTTCCTCACACAGCACCCTCAGGGCCCTAAGGAAGGTCAGGAGAGGCAGTCAGAGATGTCTTCAAGGAGCACACTGTCTTTGGTCCTGACCAGCCACCTCCTAACATCTGTCCTTTTTGTCTTTCACTTTCTCCCATGGTTTTGATTCTAATTTTTTTTCCTCAAGTACTAGGGGTTGAACCCAGGGCCTTCACACTGAGCTACATCCCCAGCCCTTTTTAAAATTTGAGACAGGGTCTCATTGAGTTATGCAGCTGCTCAGGCCGGGTTTGAACTTTCAATACTGCTGCTTCAGCCTCCCAGAGTGCTGGGATGACAGGCATGCATGCACTACCATATGTGGCTAAGAAGCCAGGTTTTCAAAGCCCTAGCTGTCCAGAGGGTCCCAGGTAAAGGAACCACCTCGGTTGAAGCAGTGGTTTTTCTTTGTTGTTTTTTTTTTTTTTTTTGGTGCTGGGAATCGAACTCAGGGTCTTGTGCTTGCAAGGCAAGCACTCTAACCACTGAGCTAAATCCCCAGCCCCGAAGCAGTGGTTTTTTGTTTTGTTTTTGTTTTTTGCAACAGGGTCTTGCTATGTGGCCCAGGCTGGCTTCAAACTCACGGCGATCCTCCTGTCTCAGCCTCCAGAATGCTGGGATTACAGGCGTGCACCACCACGCAAGGCTAAGTAGTGGTTTTGGCTGCCCTGTGCTACCAAGTGCTGCTAAACTGTACTACTTCTGGTCCAGTAAGAAGCACTTTGAAGATGAAGTGGGGCAGAACTGGGGTACCTCATACAAAGTATCCACCCAGCAGCAGTGTCTGCACAGGGCCAACCACTAGCAAAGGCCAGCTGCTGCCCAAAGCACATAAGGAGGGAGATGGGGACAGTCCTGCCACACCTATCAAAAGGTGACAGCCTTGGCAGCACCTCTCTTCTAGTTCCAGCTTTAGGGAGAACCAGAACAATAGAACAATCAAACTACCCACTCCAGAGCTGAGCTGGCTGGCGGCTCCTGCCCTGGCCAGGGCCAAGCTAAGTCCTAAGCTGGACTGTGATGCTCCTGGAAGGGAAGAGACTTGCAAAGGAAATACAGTGGGCTCGGCAGGAAACTGCCATGACCACCGTTCTCAGGCATGGTCCATGTGCTTGTCAGACACCCAACAGCTTCTGGGGTGGTCTGTGCTTGTAATGAGGGGGTGGGATAGGAGTGCAGTGTCAGAGTAGGGAAAGACAAGGAATGCTGCCCTGCACCCTACAATGCCCAGGGTGGCCCCTTGCAATGAACGATTGCCCCAACATCCACAGTGGGACTGATCCTCCCACAGGTCCAAGATCCCACCCCAGACCAAGGAGCCGCCGGCTGGCCTGATGCTGAGAGCTGGTTGGTGAGACCGCCCCCAGGTCCTTGCAACGCCAGCCAGGCCTCTCCAAGGACTACACCCCCTCTTCAGGACTCCTTTACAATCACCCTTTTCCTCCGTGGGAGGGAATTCCAGGTGGTAGTCCATTTCCCAGAAAGAGTTGGGCCCTTGGAGGGCACTGCTCATTTGGTCTGAAAGACACCCAGAAAGACACCTGGGGTGGCAGGCAATGCCCCTGTCACCTCCCACCCCCAGGGAAGTTCAGTGACTCCCAGACCCGGGGAGGCAGCAGGGAGCAGGTGAGCAGGGGAGCAGGGCTGCCTGTCGCTACTGCCAGGCCCTCCTATTCCCAGTCAACTCATAGAAGAAGGAAACCCATCCTCTCCCTGGCCTCTCCCGGTTCTGGGCCGAACTTCCTAGTGGCACAAAGGACACTCAGCTCTCCGACAGGGAGCCTGATTTGTGCTGGGCACTGGGCATTCCCAGGCTCAGGGGTCCTGTGGTAGGGCTGCGTCCTGACTGCCACGCTCAGCCCACCCACATGCCAGGTAAGAGGCTGGCCTCGGGTTTCAGCTTCCTCTTTTGTAAAACAGACAATCCTTCCCACCATGGTGCACAGGATGCAGATGCAACCTGCCGAGTGTGTGCTATGGGAACCAGGCAGGACCCAGGAGCCCACAGGAGCTGTATCAAAGGACCAGAGGGAACAGGACACCTGCCTGGTCCTGTACTGAGCTAGAAAATTCTGGAGACCACCTACCCCAGGCCTACTCAGGCCCTCAGCACCAGCCTGCTACTCAAAAGCTATCGTTCCATACGCCTCTACTCCAGCCACACACCTGGTCCCTGACCTGTCGCCCTCCCTTGTGAGAACACTTCTTCCTCTCTTTTACCTTGACCAAATCCTGTTTTTTCTAGAAAGCTCCATGCACTGGAGCCAAACCTCCTACTGAGCTCCTACCCTGGAATCAACACCATCACCCAGGCCTACCCAGAACAATTCTTGACCAATTCCTGCTAGGCCTGTGTCCCAGGCTGGATCCCAAACCAGACTCTGGGAGCCTCCAGGGCAGAAACCCTGCACACCTTTCTCATGGCTGGCACCCCACTAACCACCTGCACTGGACAGAACTCTCCAGATGAAAGGTCCTGGGGGCCCACAGACCTAGAAGGGGACAACGGCCTCCTTAGGATTCCGACACTGCCCTTGCACCATGCACCACTCCCTCACCCACTGCCCCACTGAGACAGGAAACACTGGACAGTTTCAGCCAAAATACAGAAAGCCAGGTTCTGGGGTAAGGACTGGCAGGCTGGTCCCTCCAAACCACCTCGTGAGACCCAAGTAGGCCCAAACAGTCAAGCAGGTCCAAGGATAACAGCCAGGAAAGGAAGCAGAGTCCTTCAGGCCTGCAGTTCAAGGTGGCCATTGAGCCCTGACCCAGGAACAGTATTCTATACCACCTGCCCCTTCAACTCAGCATTCCTCACTGCCCATCTCCTAGGCCCAATCCCTGCAGCCTTCAAGCCTTGTGGAACCCTAACCCTAAGTGGAATACCGTGTCCTACCCAGGAGGAATCCTCCTCCTGCCTCAGCTGTTCCATAGCCCCAGATCCATCCTTGCCAGGCAGTGGTATAAACAAATGCCCTTCCTCACTCAACCTCAGTTTCTCAGCCACAGCATCTGGCCTGTGGGAGCCTGGGGATGTGCAAGGTAAGCAAAGGGCTGGGCCTGAGTGCTTTCCACCAGCCACATCCCTTTCTACTCAGCCCTGGGAGATCACTGCCCAGCCCCCCCAACAATTCCCTGGAGAGGCCAAACAGACACAGATTTGTTTCCATTTGCTGCAGAAGCAAAAGTAGACACCAAAGTGCTCAGGGAAGAGCAGGGGTCCCAAAACCAAAGCAGAAATCAGCACGACTGACATCTACTGTATAGAACAAGGCAGCTGACAGCAGCTTCTTCCTCTGCCCTCTGTGGAACCCAGAGGAACATGGCAAAGGCTGGCTCATTTGAGCCTTCCCAAGCCCCATGGGAAACTGGGCACACACTCTCCCCAGCCTCTTCAGCGGTGGTCCGGCAAGCAGAGAGGAAGGAACAGGCAGAGATGCCCCACACAGGCTGAGCCGGGATGGGGCCCTGTTCCCAGATGCCACTCATTCTCACCAGCAAGGGGGAAATGCAGTGTGCATGCTGAAGTACAGGGGAGGCAGGAGCAGGTTCTCATGGGACTGGGGCCATGCACGATACCCAAAGAACCTCCCCAAAAATGGTCCTTTGTGAAACTAATAGACCATTTGTGTGGTATCAAAAGATATCAAAAATTAACTTGGCACAGGAGAAACAACCTGAGGAATCAATCCTCCTGAGTTCCAAAGGCCGGAGAGCGCACCTTGCAGATGCAGAAGAGACAATTTGGGGCCAGAGAGTGGCTCAGTGACAAGTGCCTACCCAGAATATAGGAAGCCTCAGGTTCCATTCCCAACACGGTAGGAATAAACAAATAAACAAATAAAAATTTAAAAAAAGATGTCTGTGCATGAAAGGAGTGTGGAGAAATCTAGAAGTCTGATGGTTCTTTTGTGTAGGACATCACACATGGTGCCTGTAAGCCGCTAAATGAACTCGAGAAACAGAACTTGCTAACCTGGCATGGTGGCACACGCCTGCAACCGCAGCCATTCAGGAGGCTGAAGCAGGAGGATCACAAGTTCAGGCCCAACCTGGATACGTTAGCAACTTGGTGAGACCCAATCTCAAAAAATAAAGGGCTGGGGGTGTACCCTAGTGGCAGAGCACTTGGCTCACATGCACAAGTCCCTGGGTTCCATCCTCAGCTTCGGAAAGAGACGAGAAGAGAAAAACTACACTCCAACAGGGTAAAAATGGGCCTCGAGAGTTGGGTGTCACAGTTGCCAAGGAGCCTCCCATGTGTACTACCTCTTCCGCCAACCCCCTAGAGCCCACCAGAGCTGTTGCATGCTCCCTGGCCCTGGCCCCTTAGGCTGAGATGGTGGCAGGGTGTGCTGTGCTGTCTTTCCTCTTCCCCTACAGGTTCATCAGAGTGAGGCTTGCTTATGAGGCTCTCAATCCCCCACATCTGGCCCTTGCAGAGCCGAACCATGAAGGTTTTGCTGACGACTGGCTGCAGCTGCAGCTGTTCTTGACAAATTTGTGTGGGAACCTTAGAAATGGAAAAACAGCCAGGCATGGTGGCACACACCTATCATCCCAGCTATTCAAGAGGCTGAGGCAGGAGAATGGGAAGTTGGGAGGCCAGTCTGGGGAACTGAGACGCTGTCTCTAAAATGAAAAAAGAGGGGTTAGGAAGAGGATTGGGGGCAGATCTTGACACTCTAGGTTCAATCGCTAGAATCACTGCCAAGCCAAACATATGGAAACATAATCCTCTTTTCTCTGGCAATGAAAAACAGGCCTGAGACCTGACCCTAGCAAGATTGCTCCTCTTTTGAAATCAGAAAATCCTCAGCCAGGGTCATTGTTTTAAGGAAAATATGAGACACAATGTTTGACACCAGATGAGGAAGACTGGGATATATGAAATCAGGGCCTTAGCCAGGCACCGTAGTGCAGGTCTGTTATGTCAGTAATCAGGAGGCTGAGGTAGGAAGATAGTCACAAGTTCAAGGCCAGCCTGGGCTACAGAACAAGGCCCTGTCTCAAAATGATGCACAAATTAAAATAAATAGCAGGACCTGGTGGAAGGGGAGAGCCATTCCCAAGAGAAAGAGTATTACCAAGACAGAATCTGAATGACAGTACACTTAATTCCTCCAGGCCATTCCTTGTGATGTCACACTCCTTTGCTGCACTCCAAATCCTCAGGGTTTCTCCCGTCTCACCTCAAATCCCACACTTCCTACGAGAAACCCTGCCTGATCCCTGGCGACTGTCGCCAAGGCTGCCAAGATATCGACAACCACCATGATAGGGCAACTGTATATGTGCTGTGCTCAACCAAAAGTGGGAAGCCCATGCCCGTTCCAACCCAGTGGGTTCTGACGTATTTCCCGTTCAGATGTCTGTGACAAGCGGCTGGACGCACAGCAGGTGTTCCCAAGACCCTCTGGACTCAACTATTAGAAAGAGCGATGACCGCGCCCGAAGACGCGGCCCAAAAGTGTCGCGAAAATAAACAAGGGCTGCCAGGGGCACGTGGGGCCAGAAGAGACGTCCCGGGCTTGCGCGGTGGGATCGCGCCCACTTCCCAAGCCCCCTCCTCCGGCCCGGGATTCTCTGCCCCGCCTATGCCCAATCTCTCCGCCCTCGCGACAAACCCAGAGGACACGTCCTCTAGTTGTTTACATTTTACGCTCGCCGAAACAGAGACTCGGGGAAGATCCACCACTTGCACAAGGACCCGTGGAGAGGGGTCCCGGTCGCATAGGGGGGAGGGGACCGTCGCCCGCGAGCATTGTGGGGAGGGGGCTGGGCGGGGAACATGGGCGCCAACAAGCCAGGCGGGAGACTCCAGACGCTGGCCCGAAAACCGAGCCACTCGGGCAGGCGACCATTACCTGCTGCCGGGGGCGTCGCTCCGCCGCCGCCGGGGGCTCCGGAGACCCGGGCCCCGCGGTGTCGGAAGTGGCAGTAGGGCCGCCGGCACGGTCCCCCGGGCCCCCCCGCCCAGTAGGGGCAGTCGATAGCCCGGAAGAAGCCAGTAGAGCGTAGCATGGTCCGTCCCGCGGCCGGACCCTGGCCCGGAGCCCCCGGGGCCCCCGGGCCCCTCACAGGCGCCGCGGTCGCCGCCGCCTGCGCCTCACGGACCCCGCTGCCGCCATCTTGCTCCGAGGCCCCCGGAGGCCCCCGGGACGCCGCCGCAAGGGACCCCGGGAGGGGTTGTCTGCAGCACGCCTGTTCGAAAACGCCTGTCCTGCCCGGCCGCGGTAAACGGCAGACTCATGCGCGGGAACATAAAGAGGTATAGATGGCACCGGGTAGCCCAGTTGTGTCCTCTAGAATCCTCTCGAGTGCCGGTGCCTGGCCTTCCGTAGTCATGGGCTTCTCATTTTGATCCCTACGACCCTGAGGAGTCTGGTCTGTCCGTGGCGCGCCTGACTGAAAAGAGCCTCTGGGGCCCCCGGCTTTCTTACTTGCATTTTATTTGCATCATTAGCATATCGATTTAAGGCGCCCTCTGCGGAACGAAGTGGGTCCTGCGGGCGGGTATTTACAGTGCCTACGAAAGGAGACCCAGGCGTGTCACTTGAGCACTCAAAAATTCACCTAGCCCCGGTGTACAGTCGCCTCTCAATGAATACCTGACCTTTCCAACTTCGTATTTTCTTGTCTGTTTTTGTTTTTCCGGTATTGGGGATGGAACGCAGCGTCTTCACAGTGAGTTACATCCCTGACCCTTTTTCAAATTCTTAATTTGGAAATGGTCTCCTGCGTGGTTCAAACTGGCCTCAAATTTGGAATCCTCCTGCCTGATCCTCTCCGGACAGCTGGGTAACAGGTATGCGCCACCATGCCCGGCTCTACCACAACTCTTGTCACCAGTCTAATCCCCAGGTCCGCAGTCACTCAGTTTTTTTAAATGTTATGTTGCGTGCCTAGTGTATACCACGCCTGCACTTAATCATACAAAGGGGGAATAGAGCATGGATGGGAAGGCTACCACGGGATAGGCTGTCTTACCAGGACGTAAGAAGAGCCTGGTGCGTTCTAGGGGATTGTAAAATGCTGCGAGTCCTGTGGAAAGTGATATGGAAGGATCTTCAAAACTGCAACACAAACAGCCCGGTGTGACGGCGCACGCCTGTAATGCCAGCACTCGGAAGACTGAGGCAGGAGGATCACCATGAGTTTGAGGCCAGCCTGGCTACATGGGGAGACCCTGTCTCAAAAAAAAAAAAAAAAGCTAAATAAATGATAGTGTTGGCAGCAGGATGCAGAGATAATTGGGAGGAGGTGTCCTAGGTGTGGGGACTCTTTCTTGAACAAACTCTGGAGCAAAAGATACCCCTGGAGGTGGGGAGGGCTCTCCTTGTCCAACCAAGGCGGCCCATGGAGAGCCATGGAGGGTTAGAGGCAGGGGAAGAGCTTGTTCCTATTTCTCTGTTTGACAACTTTTTTCTCTGGTGACATGCCACCTCAGCACCTACACAGCATCTCATTCTCCAAGCGTGTAGTTTTTCTCACTCCACCCACACCAGAGGGCATGAGGGTCTGGGCCCTTTGATCCCCAGGCCCAGCCAGATAGCAATCCCACAGCACTAATCTGTGGTTTGGTTTGTTTTGTTTGTTTTCAGACAGGATCTTGCTATGTAGTCCAGGCTGGCCTTGAACTATGTATCTAATTCCAATTCCAGAACTTTCCATTACCCCAAAAGGAAGCCTTGATCCCACGAGCAGTCACCTGTTCCCCGAGTCCACTTCCTGTCTCTGGATCCGCCTGTCCTGGGCATTTCCTGTCCATGGAGCCCACACTGTGTGTCCTTCTGTGGCTGACATCTCTCACTGAGCACGGCGCCCTCAAGGTCTGTCCACACTGTGGCAAGTGTCACAGCCTTGCTCCTTTCCTGGCTGAGTGATGTTCCAGCGTGTAGATGACCTTGCTGTGTGCATCCCTCCATTCATCCGCAGATGGGCACTTGGGCCATTGCCACTTTTGGCTGTGTGAATCATGGTACTATGACTGTTGATGGACAAGACTTTGCATTAGCCAGATATGGTGGCACACTCCTGTCATCCCAGCACTCTGGAGGCTGAGGCAGGAGGATCACTGAAAGTTCGAGGCCAGCCTGGACTACATAGCAAGACCTTGTCCAAAAAAGAAAAAAGAAAAAAATATATATATATAGTGACATTGAGCATCTATTCATGTGCATGTTGACCATTTGTACATCTTCTCTAGAGAAATGTATTTAGAGTGGGGATGTGGGCCCTACACAAGGGAGCAATGTTTAGCAAACTTGAACCGAGGCAGGCAGGAAGTGCCCTGAAAATCTAGCAGAACGTTCTGGGCAGAAGATGTGGCCGATGCAAAGGCCCTGGGGCAGGAGGGAGCCTGCCGGTCGTGCGAGAGCAGTGAGGCCCATGTGGCTGCTGGAGGAGAGGGAGAGGGAGAGGGAGGGAGGGAGAGAGACACGGGGCAGAGAGCGGGTAGGGGAGATGGGGAGGGGATGGGCAGGTCGTGCAAGGTCCGGTTCGCTACAGGGGAGACTTAAGCTTTGGTCCTAGGGCAGCAGGAGCCGCACAGGGCTGGGTCTTGACTCAGGTGCGCACAGACGCCCTCTGATGGCTGGTATGGGGAGGGCAGGATGAAAGGGAAGATGAAAGCGGTGCTGGCCTCTAATCCCAGCAGTTTGGGAGGCTGAGTCAGGGGTATTGCAAGTTTGAGCCCAGCCTGGGCAATTTAGGGAGACACTGTATCAAAATAAAAAATGAAAATGGCTGAAGTTGCAGTTCAGTGGTGGGCCCTTGTCCAGCATGCGCGAGCCCCTGGGTTTAATTCCTAGCACAGCAAAAACAAAAGTTTAGATGAAGCTATGTATGTAGTAGTCTAGGAGCCTGAGGCAGACTACTAGCCTCCTACACACTGTAGTCTAGGAGGCTGAGGCAGAAGGGTGTAGCTCGATGCGAATGCCCTGGGTTCAATGCCAGGCGCAGTAAAAAAAAAAAAAAAAATTAGATGAAACCGGTGTGGTACAAGTATGGCCTGTGATCCCAGCGCTATGGAAGGCTGAGGCAGGAGGATCGCGAGTTCAAGTTCAACCTGGGCAATTTACGAAGACCCTGTCCCAAAATAATACATAAAAGGACTGGGGATGTAACTCGGTGTGAAGGCCCTGGGTTCCATCCCCAGTATTGCAAAAAGAAAGAAAAGAAAAAAGAAAAAAAGCGGAGTGAAGCAGGGGCCCTGAGAATCCTCGAAGGCGGGAGTGGGTGCTGTGCTCGAGGAAAGGGCAGGGCAGTTGCCTGAGCGCCACCCCGTGCGGTCAGCCAGCGCCAGGGTGCAGCACCACAGGCGGCCACCAGGCGGCGGGCTAGTGCCTTTCCTGGGTAGCAGGTGCGCCGGGAAGGGCCCGCCCCCGCTCGGCCTGGGCCCGGTGGGGTCTGCAGCGTGCGCCTCCCAGGGAGGGGCCGGCGCTCTCGCCCGCTTCTGGGTGCCCCCAGCGTGAACCGGGAGCTGGCATACAGCAGGTGCTCAATATCTGAGCGGCGGGTCGGCAGAAAAAGGGGACCTGCGGCGCCCGTGCCGGCCCCCCAGGCCAGCCCTGCGGCGCCGGAAGGGGGCGGGGCGGCGGCAGACGCCCCAGCGCGGCGTTGCTGAGCAACGGGGCGGGGAGGGTAGCAGCTGCGCACGCGTGGGTGACCGCACAGAGCGCGGGGCTGCTCTTGTCTCCGGGCAGCGTTGTGGCCCAGCAAGACCCCCATCACGCCCCGAGATGCTGCATCCTGCTGCCTCATCTTCCCCAAGAGATGGATGACCTGGGGGCCACACTGGGAGGGTGGAGAACCAGAAGGGCGCAGAGCTTAGGAGTCGCTCGCGGTAACAAACCACAGGACACCGGAGCAGATTTTAAAAAAGGGCTTATTTAATTAAATACAAGGACGAGCCTGGGGTGGGGGAGGGGCGCCACCCACGGAAAGCTCATGTCCCCTGGGATCCCTCCTACCTACCCTTCAGGGGCCACCCGTGGAATCAGGTCCTAGTGACCCCTGGCTCCTGGGGGGAGGAGCAGGCTAGGGTCTCTCCAGACTCCTGGACAGCAGACGGATTGAGGACAGCGTTGTTCTGGGCTTCCTGGGCCCTGGGACCGCAGTCCTACCCGATGTGGAGGGCAAGCACGGGGACACACTGGGACCTGGGACCAAGCAGGACACATCCAGAGACACAAGGAGCACACAGCCCCAGCACCCCACCCGCCCGCCCCACAGACTAAGGCATCTCACTAACGCTGCCATGCAGACAGGCAGGCGGCCCTGACAGCACACCTGGGAGCGGGAGCGGGTGCGGGAGCGGGATGTGGGCAGACCAGCGACCTTCGGAGCCCAGCGCCACAAGGGCATGCCCTCCCCCCTCCCTGGATCCCTCCAGGGCAGAGCATCCCAGTCGGGGATGCTCCCAGTCTGAGGACCCCAGACCCCAAAGCCCCCCAGTCAGGAGATGGGAAGGCTGTGAAAGCCAATCAGGTAGCCAAAAGATTCCTGCAGCCAATGGCCAGGAGGGCAACACGGGCCCTTTCCTGGTCTCAGGCAGGGAACCCGGGTCCCCTTACTCTCCACGGAGGACAAAGTCCTCAGTCCCTCGTTCCCAAAGGAAATCCAAGCCACAGCAGAAAGACAAGACTGAGGACCCCAGCAGGTTGTCCCCAAGGGAGACAATGGCTCACTCCACCCCCATGTTCAGACCAGGGACCCTCCCCCACACTCACACCCCCTGAGGACAGTGGACCACCCACAGGGACCCGAACAATAAAGGGACTTGGTGCCTGAAAAAATACTCTATCCGGTCCAAAAAAACCCGAGCTAACCAGCAGGCTGCATAGCCGCCAAGGGCCCAGGGGCCACTTCCAGGCACCCAGGAGAGACAGGGATTTGAGGCCACTCTTCAAAGGCTCTTCAAAACCCTGCCGGGACTGTCCCTGAGGCTCTACTGCTCAGCCTCAGGAGAGGAAGGACAGTGCATCTACCCCAATGGCCACCAAATTCCTGTACAAGATTGTCGGTCACAGTGCCATAAAGGCCAAAATCAGAGACCCTGCCCCAGTGGGGGGGCAGGGACCCTTGCCCCAACCTCCCTCACAGCCTCTCACTCTCTCTCACACACACACACACACACACTCTCACTCTCTCTCTCCGAAGAAGGGGGAGAGCCCCCCCATGCCAGCAGAACCAGGAAAATAAATAAACCAGCATTCATAGCCCATTTGCCTCCCTGCTGCCCACTTTGCTTGCCCCAAAGGGAAACCTGCACTCCAGTCCCCTCCCCATCTCCTGGGCAAGCCCGGGGTGCTGCACCACCCCACCCTCCCAGGGGCACCATCTGTGGATACCTGAGATTGAGTACCCGAAGGGGGGGGCAGCCAGGCGGCACCCCCCCAATTTCCCTGAACTTCTTCAATGGCTTTCGGTGGGGTGGGGTGGGGACAGGCAGTGGCCCACGGGGACCCCTGGTCAGCTATGGCTCTGTGCAGACATCTTCCCAACCTGGAGGGAGTGGTCTGGTGGACCAGTAACCACACTGGGCAAGGGGCTCCCCTGTGCCCCACTCCACCTCTGAACCTCACCTCAGGGTAAGGCAGGGGTGGCCACAACAGGAGAGGGGAGAGCCGGCTGGCTGCCTACCCAAGGTCCCCTGGGAACAACAGATGGGAAGAGTTAACAATCATGGCTATTTACAGATGGAACCCCCAGGACCCCTCCCAGGCCACCTCCACACCAAGCTGACCCAGGTCCAGTATTAGGCCCCTCCTGTGCCTGAGCAGGGGTGGAGATGGCCAGAGGGCTGAGGTCCACCTTGGTCCCCCTGCCAGGAGCCCTGGAGGGCAGGTGTGTCCTGTTGCTGGTGGTCCTGCTGAGGTCTGGCGGGCCGAGCTTGGGACAGGGGCCCATGGCCTACAGGCCAGCAGGTGCAGGGCTGGGCACAGGGCTGGGCGAGGGGCTGCCAGCCTGGCTGCAGGGCAGCGAGTCGCTGGGCGAGGCGCTGCGTGCGCCCGGGCGCCGGAGCAGTTCCGGGCGGAAGCCGGGGTGGCGGCGTGCATGCTTGGTCAGGTGATCGCTGCGGGTGAAGCGCTTGGTGCAGAGCGGGCAGGGGAAGCGCTTCTCGCCCGTGTGCGTCCGGTGGTGGCGGGCCAGCTCATCGGAGCGCGCAAACTTCTTGTCACAGCCCGGCCAGTCGCAGGCAAAGGGCCGTTCACCTGGACAGAGGACAGACAATGGTCAGCAGGGGGAAAAGGATGTGGGAGTTCCCTGAAGGGTCCCTTATTTCTTTTTTGGTGTGTGGGGGGGGGGTGATACTAGTGATGGAACCCTGGACCTCAGCACTGAGCTACACCCCAGCCCTTTATTTTTATTTTGAGATGGAGTCTCCCTAGGTCACTAAATTACCCAGGCTGAGCTCCAACTTTTGTTCCTCCTGCCTCAGCCTCCCAGAGTGCTGGAATGGCAGGGATGCGCCACCATGCCAGGTAGCCACTTCAGCTTAGAGGCCTAACTTTTTTTTTTTTTTTTTTTTTTGAGGCCAAATTCTATGTGTGAATTTGAAACCCCACAAACTGGGCTGAGGCACAGCTCAGAGGTAGAATCCATGTTCAGGCACCTGGGTTTGCCCCACAGAACTGCAAAAAATAAGAAAATAGTAACAAGCAAACTGCAACAAACCTCCAAGGGCCCAATGAGAAGCCCTAATGAACAGTTTCCCTGTTTCTGTCCTTCAAACTTTTGGAAGCAGACAGTACCAAAAACCAGTTGTGTGTGCCATTGGTAGAAGCTAGGGAAGCCTAAAGCTTCAGGGACCCCCGAGCCCACCCCTCCCCGCCTCATCCAAGTGGGACCCTATCACTTCAGGAAGGGTCCCTTAGTTTTACTGTGATGGTGCACACACTCAGGAGGCTGAACCAGGAGGATCACCACGAGTTCAAGGCCTGCCTGGGCTACACAGTGAGACCCTGTCTCAAAACAAAACAAAAAATTTCAGCACTCTGGGAAAGAGGCAGGAAGATCCCAAATTCAAGTTCACCCCGAGCAACTTACGGAGCCTTTCTCCATGTAAAAACTAAAAAAGGACCAGGGATGTAACTCAGGGTCACAATGTCCCAACAGTCACAGTTGGGGGAAAACATGAGTTTTGCTCCAGTGGGGGAGGCCCTCGACAAGGGGCAGGAACGCCGACTAGGGCCAGCTGGACCCATCCTGCTCCTACACAACAGACAGCCCAGGGCAGGGGCAGCAGCCACCCAGCAACTTCCTCCACAGACCCCTCCCACTGCCATGGGCCGCACCCATCCTGTGCCACCCCCCCACCCACGGTCAGTAGCCATCTCTGCTCGCCTTTTCCTCTCCCCACTTTGCTTCCGAACTGGGTCCTGGGACCCACATGGTGGTACCAGGAACCCTGGAAACTGAGACTCCCAGGCATTCTGCCGTTCCCATGCCTACCTAGGGGTCTTGATGGGGAGGGAGAGCAAAGTCTGGACATGCAGACAAAGGGGTCTGCGTGCATGCAATGTCTCTGGTGACACTGGGTGGAGTAGGAAAAAAACAGTAGGATCCAGTCCCCAGTAGCCCCAAGGCCTAGCCTCAGGGGACCCACAGGGAGACCAGGATGGTGGTCAGCTCACGTGGCCTGAAATGACCTGGGCTAACCCAGGAACCTGCCTGCTAATGGGGGACATACACCAGGAGGGATTCAGGTCTAGAACACGTGAAGATGTGACCAGAAGCTGGTGAAGGTGACAAGAGGCAAGAAAAGCCAGAGCAGTCCTCAGAGTGACCAGGGGGAGGGGAAGTAGGTGGGGCTGGGACCCCTGGGGACACCTACTACCACCTGGCTCAGGAAGGCACCCATAGAAAACCTGCTCCCCCCACACACCAGACATCCCATATGGGGCAGTCACTAGGGGGTGCCTGTGGGCCAGGCTCACATCCGGAAGACACACAGGTCCCAGGAGGCTGAGACCCCAGGCAGCTAGGGAGGGAACCTCGTGCTACCTACAGGAGTGAGGAGGGGCAGCGACTGTCACCAAGGCCACCAGCTGCCCCACACCCCAGGTCTCCCCTAAACAATACAGGAAGGAAGCAGACTTGCCACCTGCTAGGAAACAGGACCCCCCCCCCGACTGTGTTATATTCTTTTTCTTTCTCTCTCCTATCTCTCATTTTAGATAAGTGGTCACTACACTGCCCAGGCAGGATTTAAACTTGCAAACCTCCTGCCTCAGCTTCTCAAAATGCCAGAATTACAGGCGTGTAGCACCACGCCCAGCTACACAGGTCTGTTGTCAACAAGACGCTGAGGCTCAAAGCAACCCCAGAAGTGAACTCCACTCCCATCCGGACCACAGACCTGACAGCCTCCCGAGGGTATAGTCTGGGCAACAGGGGTCTGGTTATGGGGCCGGCCATACAGTCTCACGCCATCTTGCACAGTGCAGGAAAGGTAGGTGGAGGGCAGGGGGGAGAGGGGACACCCCATGGCTGGTTCCCCCAGCAGCTGGCTCACTTCCTCTTTCAGGGCAGCGGGGCTTGCCCCCCCCACCCCTCAGTTCCACTTTGCCAAGAGTAGGGTAGAGGGGTAGGAGGCCAGCGTAGCCACTGGGAACACAGCTGCCGCACGTAGCCTGGTGGCGGCAGCCGTAGCAGGACATCCGCGGCTGCAGCCGGCCCGCTCACGTGGTCCTACTCCACCAGGACCCGAGCTCGGGCCAGGGTCGCCGAGCTAGCGCGGGCGCCTGCCAGTTGCGGCCAATTCGTGCTGGGGCGCGCACGTGCACACGTGGGTGGCGGTAACAGGGTGCGCAGCTTTCCGCCCCTGCAAGGTTGGCCGCGCGCCCGCCAAATGCCTGGGCTGGGTCCTGCCACCGTCTCCCACGACCCACTCGCAGGGAGGGGCTGGGGTGACTTCGGGGGAGCAGACGGGTGGCTCAGAGCTCAGCCCGCAGAGACCCCCCCCATGCAGCCGCTCAGCCTTTCCAAGCTACCTGACTACAGGAGGCCGCGGAGGGGGTGGGGACCACGCAGGAAAGGCACTGTGGGCGGAGTCGCGGTGGACTTGACCCTCTGACTCAGGCGGGGCCTGGGTGAGCTGGGGACAGCGGGCCGTCTCGGTGCCAAGCCGGCTCAGAAAAATGGAGGGCAAGTCGTCCTGGAAAACTGCTCCGGGCCTGGGCCGCCAGCAGAAGGGGACCTGGACGTGGGACGGCGCCAGACCAGGCTCGCGGTCTTTACGGGCCGCAAGGGCAAGGGAGCAAGGATCCTGGGTCTGGCAGCAGCCTCACTTCCTGAGGCTGCTAGGGGGCATGGGGTGGGGAGGGCGCTGTGGCTGGCAGTGCCCACGTTTGCATTCAAAAATGTCCACCCACCAGGAGGGTGGGTTCCACAGGAGAGGGACATCCCCCCCCCCCGCTCCTGCCGGCTTCCTCTTACAGTGGCCTGCGGTGCCCACCAGACCTGTAGGCAGACCCATACCTGCGGGTCTCGATCCCTCGTCTCCCCTCGAGCCACCTGCCAGCCAAATGCCAGCGCCCTCAGAATCCATCCCAACTCCACTCTTGCTCTGCCCTCCCGCCTGTACCCGCCTAGTGCAGTAGCCCAGCAGCCCCCCAGAGCTCCACCCTTGCTCAGGGTCAAAGCCCAAGTCTTCGCCTGGGCTTGGGGCTACTGCCCACTCCTTGCTCGCAAAGCATCACCCTCAGAGTGGTTTCCCTGACTCTGCCGGTAACCCTCACCTCCCGCCCCACTTCATCAGCTTTTCTTTGTGCCCCATCTGCGTTTCATGGAGGTGGTATCTGCCCCTCACTCACACAAGCAGGAGCAGAGGTCAGGCATGAAGTGCACAGCCATAACCTCTGCATCTTACTGCACATCTGGGAGGTGACCTACAGGCCTAGAGGAGTGAGCTCAGGCTTCCAGCAAGAGCAGCAGCAATGGATAGGGCCCTTCATCTGCACACCCCAGTTCAGCACCCCTTGCCCTTGCTGTGCAACCCAGGCTGCCTGGCTGCTTCCTGCCCACCCACACTGGCACTTTCCGAGGCTCCTTGAGGGGAACGTGGGGGGCATACCTCCTGGCCAGGGTCCCCACCCAGCCTGTCGGCCTGCCCTCCCTCCCCAGTGCCTAGCTGGTATCATTCACCAACTCCCAGCCCATCTGGGCCACCTTTATCAGGGAGCCTGGGTGGGGGGTAGTTATCACCTCTTGCAGGATTGGGGGCCCACTCCCTCCCACCAGCTGGGATCCTGCAGACAGTCCCAGCTGTTGTCCTTGGAGGAAGGGGCTGGCTAGGGGGAGGTGACCCTGGGCACCCACTAGAGACCCACCTCCACCTCTTTTGGGCCAGGCACTGCCTGTCCCGGCACTGCCCACCTGACCCTAATGCGGAGTTCACAGCTTTGGGTGGGATGGAGGCAAGAATGCTTGGTTTGGGGTAACAGGACCCTCCAGGTCTTAGTTTCCCCATTTGCCTCTTCTGGGACTATATACAGCAAACAGTATCCTAACCACCACCCTGCCAACCCCCTCTGGCTGTCGGATCAGAAAGCTGGGGTCACCCTAGCCATCTCCTGGCTGATGGACGGGCTCACCTCTCTCCAACCAGACAGTGTCCAGCCTCCAACCCTTCTCCCATCCTAATCCCTTCTCCATAAACGGATTTCCCCCAGCAAAACCAAACCCGCCTCCAGTCCCCGCCCTGGGGATTAAACAGCCCTTCACCTTGCCTGATCTGACCGTCCCCACCTCCAAATCCCTGCCCCAGGGCAGCGGTGCTGTTCCCTCCCCGGGAGTACCATTCCCTGCCCTGCCGCAGGTCTAGTTGAGAAAGCTCTTCCTCCAGGCAGGCTGCCCTGCTCCACCAGTACTACCCGAGTCACCCCCTCCCTGCCCCATTTCAAGAGTCTTGCAGACTGGGACTGGGTTCTGTCACCACAGGGCCACACACACCCCAGACGCACAGTGTAAGATCACTACTACTATTTCTTTTCTTCTCTTTTTTTGGGTGTTGGGAATCTAACTCGGCCTTGCGCTTGCTAGGCAACCACTCCAACCACTGTGCTAAGGCCCCAGCCTCCAATCCCTATTTCTTAACACTTAGACTTTTAAAGAACAGTGTAACTGGGGGGACAGGTGTGACCTTACAACACCACCAGGACACTGACGCCTGGGGGACAACTGTGGTTGGAGTGGAGGCCAGGAACACTACTCAGCACCTTGCAGTGCCAGGGCACCCAACCCCAAGGGAAGATTTAACTTCGAAAGGCCTCAGTGCTGAGGGGGAGACCTGGGTTATCAGAGCTCTCCCAGGTCTGAATGCTCTCTCTGGGGAGGGGGTCAGACACTCCCAGAGCCTCACAGCTGACTATACCAGGCACTAGGGGACCGGGAGCCTTCTGGGGATGGAGGAGGTTCCAGGATTCAGGAGCAAGGAGTCGACAGCCAGCCTCTCCTCCCGCCCCCGCCCCACTGCTGGCTCGCTCTCTCTGTATCTATGGCAACCACGTCAACATCTCCCACAGCTTCCAAAGTCCTTCTCTACCCCACACAGCGGTGCTCAGAGGGACTAGGGGCTGTGGGCCAGAGGAAGGGGCTTGGCTGGCTGGACTGTACCTCCTGCACCCCAAATGCCCTAATGAAAACATCCTATGACCCTCCCAACCTCTCCTCCCTCACCCCCACGTGCCAGGACCAAATGAGGCAGAGGGAACAGGACACAAAGCTTCGCACTACCTAGCCTCCAGGACCTGACCTCAGTCTGCTCCTCTGTGCAAGGGACCTAAACCTGACCGCAGTTCCCTTCACACTGAGGAGAAAGTCCTCAGGCAAAAGTGAGTGGGGGCAGGATTTTCTCTCCCAAATTGAGGCCCTAAGGGACAGCTCTGTAGACAGGTGGTGACTAATGACTGCTCCTCACTAGCTCTACGCTTAGCTACCCCAGGATGCCCCCAGAACAAATGTGGCCTTCGTGCCACCTTTCCTTCCTCTGGGGGCTTTTGTTCTTTTGTTTTTTGAGACAGGGTCTCACTCTGCAGCCCAGGCTGGCCTCAAACTTGCAGCGATCCTCCTGCCTCAACTTCCCCTGTGCTAGGATTATAGGAGTGCACCACCACACTTGGCCACAAAGCCCCCTTCAGTAAAAGAAGCCCTCTCTGTTAACTGCATGGTAGCCCTGGAGGCCAGGGACCCTGGATAAGGACCAAGTGTCCTAGGATTGCCCTTCTCATCCTCAACAAAGAGGACTTCTGGACAAGATTTCCACAGCCTCCCCCAGGCGGGGACCAGGGACCTAGTCTCCGAGGCAGGAAACACTGTACACAGCAACCCAGCCTCCCTGACTTCACCTCCCCACCCTGTGCCTCACTGCTACACAGTGATGACCACATGGGCACACCAGAGTCCACCCAGATTCCTGCCTTCTCATGTGCTCAGGGGCAGCTGCCACCATCACCTGAGGGCCCATGGAAGTCTGCCCCCCCCCCGTACCAAGGTTGGAGATGGCCCACCGTCCCCCTTCACCACACCCAAAAAGTTGGATAGCGTTTGAGAGAAACCAAACCAGATCAGTGGGGGGAATCAAAAGCGACTCAGGGGCAGAATGGACCGAGAGTAGAGAATGAGAAAGTCGGAGTTTTTCTCTCAACAGGTTCTTTCTTCACCCAGTTGCTGTTCAAATGGACAGATTCATCCAGAGTGAGCCAAGGCACACCTGCACCTAGACCACAGCCTGGAGGAGCACCTCTCTGGCCTCCCCAAATTCCTCTGCCATCTTCACAGACCCTGCCCTCAAACAGCCCTACTGCAGAACTAGAATAGCCAGGAACTGCTCTGCAGAGGGTGATGGCTCCACCCTCAGTCTTGTCCTCCCCTGGGCTTCAAGGAGGACAGAGCCTCCAGGCCACCGGGGACCAGGACACGGTGGGCAGAGGGAGAAGCGCGAGGAGCAAAAAACAGGGGCTCTCCAAGTCCGCTGCCCCACCCTCCCTCCTGCTCTCCACTGTGGCTTTTCACACCCTAGGACGGCACTGTGTCCCTCCACCCGGCATTGGAGGCTCTATCAGACGCCCGTGGCTGCCATCGGGGCAGCCTCTGCCTCCCTGCACTCTTTACCAGGGTCCTCAGATGGGAGCACCTAAACCAAGCTCCCTTTTGAATTGTGTTGCTCAAAGCAACCCCCCCAACGACCCTGAAGAGAAGATAAATTTGCACTCTTTATAGAGATGAGAAATAAAACCTGGAACAGATAGATCCCCTACTAAAAAGCGACAAAGCCAACAAGTCCCATAGCCGGTCTCCAAGACCCCCATTCTTGCTTTCCGGAAGGGACAGGTTCTCCAACTCAGGACCCAGCCCGGCCACGGAGGCCCACCTTCCCGTCATCCACTCCAACTCCCAGCCCGGATGATGTGATCCGTGGGGAAACAGCGGGAAGGGCTGGCAGCCAAAAGCAGGACCGGCGCGCACCTAGCCCGAGGCTCCCCTTGCCGCCCCGGGGGCCACTGAATGGGTGGATCACACCACTCTTGAAGTCCGCACAGCTCGAGGATGTACGGAGAGTGCAAAAACGCCGGGGACCCCCTCCGTAACGCCCTCAAACTCGAAACTCAGGGCCCAACGCGCACTCCCGGCCGCACCCTCCACCTCGTTAAAAAAAATAGAACGGAAAGAAAATGTGCCGGGCACCCCACACACACCATGGCCCCGCGCCAAGAGCTCCGCCGCCACCCGGAGAATCCAGGCGGCTCCCGGGAGGCGGCGAGGCAAAGCTCTCCACCCTTTACACAGATAAGGAAACTGAGGCTGGGGGATGGGGAGGGCCGAAGAAAGCCCCAGGGGCCGTATGCTCCAAATCGCCCCACCGCCCGGATCAGAACGCAAATGAGAAAAAAGAACGAGAAACCAGACCCACGGGGCGGTCTGCAGAGCACGCGATCGCGCCGAGCGCCCGGTTCCGCCGGAGCCCCCTCCGCGCGCCGCTCGACCGCGTGGCCGCCACGCCCCCTGCGCGCGCCCCACCCACCGAGGCTCCGCCCTCCCGGCGGCGGCGGCGAAGGCCCGGGCGCGCCCCCCTCCCCGCCCCCCACGCGCCACGCAGTTTCGGGGTCCCAGCGGGGGAGGGGGCCCAGAAGGCCGCCCCCGCGCGCCTCCAAATCGCGACCGGCTCACCTGTGTGCGTCCGCAGGTGCGACTTTAGGTGCGAGGACTTGTAGTAGGCTTTGGCGCAGCCCGGGAAGGGACAGCGGTGACTCTTGGCGGCGGCACTGGCGGGGGCGCGGCCCGAAGTCGGGGACGAGGCGGCCGAGGAGGAGGAGGCGGGAGAGGCGCCCCCCGGGGCGGCTCCGGGCCCGCCGCGCAGGTCGGCCAGGATGCTGGCCGCCAGCAGGTGGGGCGCGGCGGCGGAGGCGCCACTGGGGCTCGGGCCAGAGGGGACGGCGGGGGTCGGCGGAGGTGGCCCGGGGGTGCCGGGCGAGGCGGGCTCACGGCGCGCCGCGCGCACCTCCAGGCCGGCGGAGGGGCCCGCGCCCTCGGGGCCGGGCCGCCCGCGGTGCACCACGGCGCCCGAGGAGATGGCCATGAGGACGTCGGCGGCGAAGTAATCCACGCAGGCCACAGCAGCCGACATGCTGGGCAAGGGCGCGGGGCGAGGGCGCAGCGAGTGGAGCGGAGGCAGCAGGAGCGATGTCCCTCCGGCCGGCGGCGGCTGCTGGAGTGCGGGAGGCGGCGGAGGAGGAGGAGGAGGAGGCCCGGCGCGCGCCGCCGCCGCCCGCCGCCCGCGCTCAGCCCGCCCCGCCCAGCCTGACGCGCCCTTGACGCACCGGAGCCCGCGGGGGCGGCCGCAGCCCGCCCCGCCCGGAGGACGCCCCCTCGGGGCGCCGCGGCCACGCCCCCCACCGGCGCGCCCTCCACCACCCTGGCCGCCGCGCGCACTGACACCAGGGGCGGGGCTCGGGCCAGGGGACCCCGCCCCGGGGCGCGCCCCCGCCTGTACCGGACAGCGCCGGGGTGCCCCTACTCTTCGTTCGTCCCTTCCACACTGGTTCACGAGGCCTGGGAGCCCCGCCCCGGCGCGCGCCCCTGTACTCTTCCCCGATCAACCCCCCTCCCGGGCTTCGGCGCGAGGCTGAGCCCCGCCCACTCTCTGGCACGCCCCTCTCCAGAGCGTACCACGCCTCCTTTGGCGCGCGCCCCGCCTCCTCGCCGGCGCGCCCACCCCACGCTGGGGCGCGCGGCCGCAGGAGCCCGCCCCCTCCCCGGAAGCCTCCTCCTCGGCCCCGGGCGCGCCCCCGTTCGCGATGGGGGGGCTTAGAGCCGCACGTGGCCAGAGTGGGGGTGCGGAACGGCCGGCCCCGCCTCCAGGCCACGTGCGCGACCCTTCCCCCGCCTTTCCCGGACTGGGGCCCGGGCTTTGTACACCCCCGCGCCTCTCGCCTGCTCTCTAGTATGCACCCTCGCCGTTCCCAGCGGTTCGCCGGACCTCCCTGGTCTAGGCACCGAGGGTCCCGCGACGGAGCCTCCGAAAGTGGGGAGCCCCGCCCAGCCCAGCCCTGCCTTCCTTGGTTCCTCTTTGCGCGCCGGGTTCTGGAGTTACTCGTGCCCGGCCCTCTGGGGCCGGGCAGAGCCATGATAGGGATAGAACAAGAGGCAGGCGAGGGCGCCAAGGAAGGTCAAGAGAGGAGACCCACCCACACCAGTCAGGACACCGGGGTCCCGACGTCGCTTCCCGGGCCCAGCATAGGACCCTTTCAACTGGGACGGGGAAACTGAGGCCAGCTGGTGGGGCCCCTGAAAGCCCGGACGTCCGCGCCAGGATATTAAAGAGCGGCGAGCTTGCTAGGGACGCAGATGCCCGAGGACCCCCAAACCCTCAGGCGGAGGTCGGGCGCGCGGAAGTGGGCTACTAGGCGCCCGCCCCTTCCTAGCTCCCGCCGGCGGCGGAGGGTGTGCAGTGCCCAGCGCAGCCTCCAGGGGGCGAAGCTGCAGCGACATCCGCCAACCAGTTCACGATCGCTGCAATGGGCAGTGGGGACACGCGGCTTGGCCCCCTGCCCAGCCTATCACCATTCTCTGCACATGCCCTGGCAGTTACCTGACCTGGCCCTTTCTGCCCTCGGGTTTGCCACTGTCCCCCGCATTCTCCACCCCAAGGTACTTGGCGGTGCCACCTCCTCTCCCACAGGAGGTTGAGACCGAGCCCTCTGGGGTGCCGGCAATTCCCAATACCAGTGGCTGAACAGACAGACAGAACTCTGGCCCTGTATATGAGGGTATAGTCTCCTTCGCGCACCCCTGTTCCATCCCCTCCGGTGTGGGCTCTGAAGCCTGTGGACCACGTGGGCACTCGGTGGGCACTGGTTGTCAGTGTTCCTGCCTTGGCTTCTGCGTCTTTTTCTTTCTTTCTTTTTAATACTTTGACATCAGGAATGGAACTCAGGATGGAGCTACATCTTTTGGGGGGGTAGGGAGGTGCTGGGGATCGAACTCAGGACCTTGCCCTTGCTAGGCAAGCGCTCTACCACTGAACTAAATCCCTAACCCCTGAGCTACATCTTTTTATGTATCCTTTTTATGTTTTGCGTCAGGGTCTCCCTAGGTTACCCAGGCTGCGCTTGCACTTGTGATCCTCCTGCCTCAGCCTCCCACAGTGCTGGGATTACAGGTCTGAGCCACCATGATAGCTCCTCCTATGTCTTTGAGGGTCCAGAGAGTGGGCCACTGAGGCATCCCCCACCCAAGGGAGTTTCAGTCCTCTGTCCCTTTGCTGGGACAAGACCCTTGTGGGTCCCCCTCACCCCAGCTCCAAGCCCAGCACATGTGCTGGAAACAGGAGGAAGTCAGGACACGTCATTCCTTCCGCTGATGTTTATTGTGTTGGCCTGGCCTCTAGGGGCTCAGTGTCCAGCAAGACAGCAGTCACGTTGAAGAGGTGGGGCCACCTGGGGCTTCAAACACCTCTGCCCCACAGCCATGCTGCTGAAGCAGGAAGAACATCCAGGCCTGCAGTAGGAAGGACACCAAGAAGATGGTCATAGGGAAGTGGGGTAATGCCAAGGGGGACCTGCTGCCCCAGGAGTGAGCATGTCAAGGCAGGTGCCAGTCCTTGTGCCCTGAGAGACACTCTCTGGGCTTCAGGAGTCCGTTTACTTCCACTCATCGTCATGGTGGTCACCTGTGGCCTTTATCTGTGAGCCATGCTGGCTGCCCTCAACCCCAGGATGTCCCCTAGGCCATGCCCTGCCACCACTCTGCCTGAGCTCTGTAACCCTGTCCACGCTCTGTAACTCTGTAACTCCTCACTGTGAACCTATAGGAGGTGTCATCCCATTTTACAGATGGGGAAATCAAGGCTGGAGTACAGAGAAGTGGTCCTCACAGGTAAGAGGAACAGAGGATTTTAGAAAAGGGCAGGGCACCACAGTCAGCCCTTCCCTTCTCAAACCCCAGCACCTCCTCTGTCAGTGGGGGTCACCTCTCCCTTCTCTTACAGGCCCCCCACCCCCACCCCACCAAGGGCTCAGGGGCAGCTATTGGATTACAGCGTGGCAGGGTCAGGCAGCAGCTGGATGTCACTAGCAGAGTCTCTCTGCCAGGACTGTGTCCCTGCCTTAGGGGGGGGCCAGGGCACACTGTCCCCAGGTACAAGCAGAAACAAGTTACATAAATGGATGTGACTACAGCACAGGTTCCAAGTGTCCAACCCAGTGGTGCCCAAGGCTGACTTCCTGAGAACACAGCAGGGTAATGGCAACTGTCGTGGGAATGTGCGGATCCCCACCTCCACTAGGTGGTGAAGGTCCGCATCACAAGTGATGTGGTGTGGGTCTCAGATACCCTGATAGAGTGTGAGGAGATGGGCACCTTGCCTCCGGATATTCTTACCCAAACCCAGATTATGAAACTTCTTTGGTTTTTCTATGCTCCTCCCCAGTAGTGGGGAATTGAACCCAGGGCCCTTCCACTGAGCTACCTACATCCCCAGCACTTTTTGGAGGAAGAGGGGGCTGCTGTGAATCGAACCCAGGGCTTGGTGCTTGCTAGCCAAGCACTCTAACCTCTGAGCTAAATCCCCAACCGTAGATAGCATCTTTTGCTGAGTTGCCCAAGCCAGGGTCCAAATTGCCTTCCTTCTGCCTCAGCTTCCCAGAGTGGTTGGATCACAGGTGTGTGCCAGCAAGCCTGGCCAGGTTAGGAGACTTTTTACAAAACATCTGGCCAATCCTTGAGATGGTCAAGGTCATGAGAGACCAGAAAGATTCTGGAGCTTCAAGAACCATCACAATTTAAAAGAAAAAGGGCTGGGGATTTAGCTCAGTGATTCGAGTACTTGTCTAGCAAGCGCTAGGCCCTGAGTTCAATCCCTGGCACCAAAAACAAAACAAAAAAATATATACAATTTAAAAGAAAAAAATTTTTTTTGTTTGGTTTTATGAGACAGGATCTCACTAATTGTCCAGGCTGGTCTAAAACTTGCGGTCTTCCTGCCTTGGCCTTCCAAGCGCCAGGATTACAGGCTGACAAGGACCATGCTGTCAAGGGCAAATACAGAAGACCAGGATAGCCTCTGGTGTAGTTAACAGAAGCACACCAGGCTGACTTAGCCCACGGGGCCAGGCTGCTGGCAGGGCTATGGGGACTCTATAATACCTGTGTCAACTGGTCTCAAATTATGCCAAAATGAAAATTAAAAACAAATATGAAACGTTAGCCTGAGGCAGAGTAATTTAATAACAGCTCAGTTCCAACATCAGCAGCTCACATCCACAACAGTGCATAAATTCTTCCTGCAGTCTACTTTTTGGGTCTGAGACAGGGTCTCGCTATATAGCTCAGGCTGGCCTTGAACTTGCAATCCCTCTTCCTCAGCCTCCTGAATAGCTGGGACTTCAGTCCCGTGACAATGTGCCTGCCTTCTTGGTGCCTCTGAGCAAAGCTTATCAAAATATTAATGTCCTGCCCTAGGGCCCTCCTGCCAAGGTGCTCAATACATGTGCACAAGGAGGGCCTGTTAGGCTGCGTATAGACAAACCTCAGCATCGATTACTGAATGACAGGGAACATGCGGCTGTTAGATGCCCAGCAGAACGACCCTTCCAGAGGGACAGAAATCCAGGACACATGGGGCGTAGAGACCCCCAGATCATGAGCACCACTGGGGTCTGTACATCCCCCACAGGCCTGTCACACGCAAGAATTTGCCCACTTGTGGCTTGGGACTGTGGGACAGTGAGGGGATGTGGGCAGTGAGGCTATGTCAGGACAGCTTCTCAGTGGTCACCCTGGGCAGCGAGAACCAGCTGTCTCAACTGCCACACCTCACCAGCATTTGAGAGGGTCTCAGGGTCTTGCTGTGTAGTTCAGGCCTTTAACTCCCAGTGATCCTCCTGCCTCAGCCTCCCATGTGCTGGGATTAGAGGTGTGGGCTGCAGTTATTCCTCCACCAACAAGGGTTAGGTCACTTACAATGGCCTGCAGGTAGCCCCAGGTACAGGATGGCAAGTAGCTGAGAAACCAGGGTGGGACAAAGGACATAGGTTGGTGAGAGGGGCAGGTGGCCAGGTGGTTCCTACATTTGAGGCCAGTGCTATGGCTTCCTAAACAGAAAATGCTGGCCCAGGGGACCTGCAGAGGTCCCCCATGCTGACTGCTGAAGTACATCCCTAGCTTCCTTTATTTATTTTATTTTTATTTTTTTGGTTTTTTGAGACAGGGTCTCACTATGTAGTTCAGGCTGGCCTTGAACTCGTGGCAGTCCTCCTGCATCTGCCTCCCCAAGTCCTGGGATTACAAGGCATGCACCTCCACACCTAGCCCCCCAGTCTTTTTTCTTTTTTTATAGTACTGAGATTGAATCCAGGGCCTTTGCATGCAACTACATCCCCAGCTCTTTTATCTTTTATTTTGAGACATGTGAATCTCACTAAATTGCTAAATCACAACAGCTGAACGAAAACTTGTACTCCTCCTGACTCAGCTTCCCAGAGTGCTAGGCTCACAGGTCTGCACCACAACCCTTCCAAGACCTGTCCCGCTCTAATGGGGGCAGGTGGGCAGATGGTGAGGGGTTTCTTCCCTATGATTTTTGGAGTTTTAGACACAGCCTCAAACTTGCCATTCTCCTGCCTCAGTCTCCACAGTAGCTAAAATTACAGGCACACAGTGAGATTTTTAAGGACAGTTCGGCTCCCCCCTTAGTGACCTGGAGCAAGGCCTCCCCTCGAGCTTCTCCAGGACACCACGCTCTCGTCTGCACCTGCTCAGTGAGTGCCGGCCAACACAAACTCCAAGGCCAGCCCGGTGATGCACAATTCACAGACCCACGTCGCTCTTACTTCTGAGCCACCTATGTGTGCCAGCTGGCACCTCCACAACTTGTTCAGTTTTTTTGTTTTGTTTTTGGTGGCACTGGGGATTGAATCCAGGGCCTTTGCACTGAGCTACATCCCCAGCCTTTTTTATTTTTTATTTTTTGAGACAAGGTCTCGATAACTCACTGAGTTGCCCGGGCTGGGGTCCAGTTTGCAGTGCCCCTGCCTCAGCCCCTCAGAGTGCTGAGATCACTAGGGTGGGCCCCCACACCCAGCCAAGCCTTTTCTTTTGAGGCCAGTGAGGACAGAGTAGGCCAGGGCTGTTGTAAAGATCAGCTTGGTCCTTGTGGGACACAAGGTGGACCAGAGACTCACAGCGGAACAGGTCCAGCACCCAGATCTCCATCCAGGCCTAGGACTCAGAGCCCTGAGCAGTGCCTTGGGGGAGGAGGAAGTTTTGGGGCGTAGGGGCCTCCACTGGGTAAAGAAAAGGGACAGAAACCTCAGAGCAGCAGCACCCCCACCTTCGGGTGGGCCCTGTACAGACCAGTGCCACTCGAGGACGTGATAACGTGGAGCTAGCAGTAATGGGGACCAGCAGGGGTAGCTGGCCCATGGTGGGGGAACGTTTGTGGCACACCAGCTGGGGCGGGCAGCACCAGGCGGTCCCAATGTGCCTGAGGCAGCTGTGTCTGTCACCACTGCCCACCAGGGGCAGGCTCTGTCCCCTTGTATCTCTGAGTACCACGTCATGCCGGGCCACAGGGCTCATGCTGGTGTCTGACACTCAGTAGGTAAAGTGACAGGGGTAGGGCCCAGGACATCACTGTTGCGGCCACAGGGATTCAAAGAAGCATGTGAGTCTTGGAAACGACAGAATGGTGAGCTGGAAGTCACTTCTGGCACTGGGCCAGGGGCCATGCCATGCAAAACAGGGAGCTGCATTAGGGAACAGACACTGGGGTGGGACAGGCTCAACCACACAGCCTGGAGCAGGAGTCCCTGCAGAAGTGCCCTCATAGGGACTGGGGATTTAGCTCAGTGGTTAAAGTGCTTGCCTTTGCATGTACAAGGCCCTGAGTTCAATCCCCGGCACCAAAAAAACAAAAAAAAGAAGTGCCCTCATGTATGCTGCATCTGTGAACAGTGCCAAGGAGCAGTGTGGACCCAAAATCATGGTGGGCGTCCTGACAGTGAACATTCACAGCAGCAGGGAAGGGATAGAAGCCCAGATCCTCTTTATCAGTCTAGAGGGAGGCACATTACAGGGATTATGGTCCAGTCATCAACTAGGAAATTTAAAAGCCAGTTTTGAGCCAGGCATGGTTGTGCACATCTGTAATCCCAGCACTTGGAAGGCTGAGGTGGGAGGATTGCTGAGAGTTCAAGGCCAGCCTTTTGAGACCTTGTCTCAAAGAAATAAAATAAAGTGCCAGTTTCGTCACAATTTCATCTATAAATCTAAGCAAACCCCATTTTCCTTTTTCTTTTTCGGTTTTGTGTTGTTTTTTGTTTTTTTGGAGACAAAATCTCACTCTGTAATCCAGGCTGGCCTTGAGCTCCCAACAATCCTCTTGCCTCAGGCTCTCAGCTAATCCCCATTTCTTCGACAAATAGGATCAGGGATGGGGAAGGAGACGAATTTGCTTGATGTTCAGGAGAAAAAAAGGGATGAGCCAGGTGTGATAGCACACACCTATAATCCCAGCACTCCAAGGCTGAGGCAGGAGGATCACAAACCTGGGCTACATAGTGAGTTCAAGGTCAGTTTGAACTACAAGAGAGACCTTGTCTCAAAAAAAAGAAAAAAAAGGGCTGGGGATTTAGCTCAGTGATTAGAGTGCTTGCCTTGCAAGCACAAGGCCCTAAGTTTGATCCCCGGCACCACAAAAAAAACAAACAAACAAAAAAAAAGAAAAAAAAAAGGACAAGCCAGGGATGGCGGCACACACCTGTAATCCCAGCATTTGGGAGGCAGAGGCAGGATTGCCACAAGTTTGAGGCCAGTCTGGGCTACGTACTGAGTTGAAGACCAGCCTAGACTACACAGCAAGACCCTGTCTCAAAAATAAATAAATAAATAAATAAGAATAGTCAACCACTGGGGTTGGGGATTTAGCTCAGTGATAGAGGGGTTGCCTAGCAAGCTCAAGGCCTGAAGTTCGATCCCCAGCACCAAAAAAAAAAAAAAAAATAGTCAACCACTGACTTGGGGTGTGGTCAGTGGTAGGGCATGCACTTTGCAAGACTGAGGCCCTAGGTTTTATCCCCAGCACCACATAAATAACATAAATAAAATGTTAACAATGGTCAATCTAGCATTGCTCCTTACTACGAAAGACTGCAAAGAACCTACATTTCTACCAGCAAGAAATAGGGTGAATGAATTATAGCACTAATAAAATGCTGTGCAATGAGCTGGGTGTGGCAGTGCACACCTGTCATCCCAGCACTCTGAGAGAGGCTGAGGCAAGAGGATGCCAAATTTGAGCCCAGCCTGGGCAACTTAGCAATTTAATGAAACCCTGTCTCAAAAGAAAGAGCTGGTGGTGTGGTTCAGTCTGAAGGCTTTGAGTCTAATCCTCTGTATCACACACAGACACACGCAATACTATCTAGCCATTAAAACAAAATGAGTCCACTCTATGTTCAGAATCCCAAGTAAAGTATGTCAAATACAAGAACTGTAGGATAGTGGCCTACCTGTTGTAGGAACATAAGCAGATGGGTATGCATAGACTTTTCTTTATGGACATTTAGGAAATTAGCTTATCTCTTCAGGGGAGAACTGGACTTTTTTTGTTTTTGCTTTTTGTTTTTTTGTTTGTTTGTTTGGTTTTTTTTGGTGCTGGGGATAAAACTGACTTTGAAGGTCAGAAAAGAGAATCTTTTTCCCCCCAGTACTAGGGATTGAACACATGGTCTTTGCACTGAGCTATACCTGCAGTCTTTTATTTTCCTCCTCTTTGCAGGGTGTGTGTGTGCGTGTGTGTGTGCTGGGGATCGAACCCAGGGCCTTGCACTTACGAGGGCAAACGCTATACCACTGAGCCAAATCCCCAACCCCTGTAGCCTTCTTTTTATAATTTATTTTGAGACAGGGTCTACCTAAGTCACTGAATTGCCAGGCTAGGCGCGAACTTTCCATCCTCCTGAACTTCTGGGATTACAAGTTTGTGACACTGTACCTGGCTTAGGAAGAACACTATTAAGTTATCACTAAATACTGTACTCCTTTCTGGCTCCTTGAATTTTTTTTTTTTTTTTTTTTTACGGTGTACCTGAAAACCCTGCCTATTGTAAGCACCTGCTTTGACCCTGCAGCACGGAAAACAGCCCAGCCCCAGCCCACAGGCAGCACAGTTTCTAGTGATGGGAGACAACACTCCTGGTGACCAGTGCTGCACCAGGACTCAGTGGGGACACCCAGCAGGGGGACACGATGGGAAAGGAAGAGTCGGGGGTGCAAACACTGCAGCCGGCGACCTAGACGAAGCAGACCATCAGGAATCATCGGCCACGCTGTGGACACAGCACAGACACGGGACGGAGGGCACTGCAGTCTGTGCAGAGGCACCGGGGCTGGAAAGAGCCAGGGACACGGGCGCTCCCTAATTCACTATGGCTTCTTTCCACGCGGCCCTGGCCTCATAAGTAACCCCCGCGCGCTCGCGCCGGGGCCTTCCCGGTCAGGCACGGCGAGACGTGGGCGGCTGAGAGAGGTGCGGCGACAAGGCCATCATCCGCACGGACGAGGAAGCCACGGAAGCAATATAGGGGGGCCGGCCGGGGCGGGTACCCGACGGAGTACTAATCGTCGCCACTTACCGCCGACCCACTACCTCCTCCACGGTCCGCCGGCCGCCTCTACTTCCGGGTGCGTGCGACGTCACTTCCACCTCAACCCCCGCCCGCTCCACAGCACCACACGGGGTACGCCCCTTCAGCTTCCTCCGCCCCCAGACGGAATCCCGGCCCTCCCTTAAAGGGGCCACAGACTAGGGCTGGGCGGAGGCTGCTTGGGATTCTGACCTCCTCGCTATGGCCTAGGGCAGATGAAGGTAGGCCCTGTCCTGCTCTAGAACTCCTGCCCAGGAGGCCCGGGAGACCACAGCTCAAAGGCCCCGAGAAGTCGAGTGGGTGAAAACCAGAATTGGGCAGAATTGGGGAGAAGCACTCCCCGCACCCAGCTTCAGGATCTGCTCCCTTTCCCTGGGAGGACCTCATCACCTACCACTGCTCACCTCTGGCTTGGCCTCAGCTCCCTCCTGCTTGCAGAAGCACCTGCCTGGCCTGAATTCTCAGTGCATGGAGTCTGGCTCCTTGGGGTCAGGATGGGCTCTCTGGCTCCCTGTGAGAGGGCCAGTCTCCCTGGAATGCTGCCCCTCAGCCCCACGGCCATTCCCGCACCTCAGTCTCTGCCAGCACCCTGACCTCCCGGAGCTCACCGGGACCCTCAAGAACGTGCAAGAGCTACAGAAGAGGAGAGGAGCAGTAAAATCTTAAATCTTTAATTTTTCACCTCTCTTTGCTTCCAAAAGGAAGAGTGTTGCTCCGTGGCCTGCACATTGTCCATGGCCCCTAGGCCAGGGTGGGGTCCTGGGCGGCCCAGGGGTCCACATGCAGCCCCCTGAGCCGCGGAGGGAGCGGTGAGTCCTCCAGGCAGCCACCTTATTGCTGAAGTCCGGCGTGGTGTGGAGTCACCCGCCGCTGCTAGGCGCGCTGGCTGGGCAGCTCCTGGGAGATGAAGCGGCGCAGCCGCTCCAGGTACTGGCTGTAGAGCTCGATGTCGTTGTGCCCGGCGCCCTCCACCCACAGCGGCTCCACGGCCTTCGGGCAGCGCTCATACAGCGCCAGCCCGTGCGAGAAGTCAATCACCTCGTCCTCGGTGCCGTGGATGATGAGCACAGGTGAAGTGATCTTGGACACCTTCTCGATGCTGGGGGCGGGGCAGGGCAGGTTAGGCCTGGGGTGCCCTGGTCGAGGGCTCCCGGACCCCACCCCCCAGCCTTCCCCAGCCCTCACTAGGAGGCCCCAGGCTCACTTAGGGAACGCATCGAAGCAGTAGGTCTTCTTGGTGTCAGGGAAGGCGACGCGCATGCCTGAGGTGAGCGGCGAGTGCAGCACCACGGCTGCGCACTCATAACGGGAGGCCAGGTCCACCGTGGGCACCGTGCCGATACTCTGCCCGTACAGGATGATACTGTCCGGGCTGATGCCGTACCTGCCAGGAGCGGGAGCAAAACGGGTCAGCCGTGGCCCCACCCTGAGGCGGGTCCCCTGCGCCCTGGCTCCGCCCTCTGCTCCTCCTCCAGCAGCTACAGCGCCAAGCTCCCAGAACACACCTGATGAGGATGCTGGGGTGCAGGTCAGGCCCGAAACTCGCCTGCTCCTCTTGGTCACTCCCGCCCACAAAACACACACACACACACACACACACACACACACACACACACACACTCACAGGCACGCACACACGACCCGTTCCTGCTCCTACCCCTCTTCCTGCACACCTGCAAGGGGCCGGGGCTGTCTTATCCTCGCCCCACCCACCCACCCTCAGGTCCCTGGGAATCTGGGCAGCTGTGTCGCCAGATGTTTCCATGCAGGCTAAGACCTTTCTGTGTCCCCTGTCCTGATGAGGCGATTGGCAGGACACCCTCAAGCAGTAGAGGCTGGGCTATGGGAGGTGGCTGCCACCCAGGCCTCCTTGCAGGACAAGTGCTCAGGTCCTGGGCCCATGCTGCCCCACCAGCGCCGTCCCCACCAGCAGCAGGCTGGTGAGCAGCCCACCTGCCAAGTCCACTGTGCTGGCTCCATGGCCCCTGTGCATCTGTTCTCCACTCACAAGGGAGCCACTGCCCCCCACCAGCCCCTGAACGATCCCACTCTTCTATTCCTCCCAGCTCAGAAACTGATCCCAAGGGGTTGAACCCATGGTGGTCAGGAGCTTGACATCTGGGTTTGACCTGGGCAGCCTCATCCCACCTGCTCGTCCACCCAGGGGGCCCCTGCACTGATCCCTGTCCCTTCGCCCATATGTCCAGCTCCATGGTCACCATTTTGGTAAGTGCCAGTGCTGCCCTGTCACCCAGATTTAAGCAGGAATTCGCAGCTGCCACCTAGATGTCTCTGCCAGGACACAGCTGCCTTGTCTTGGCGACACCCTCCTTCCCTAGGCCTCCAGAGGGCCTGTCCCAGGACTCAGGCCCAAGCTTCCCCACCTCCCACTGCCTCTCCCGGCTGTGGGCTCGGGGCCAGGTCCTAGGAGGACAGTTCTGGTGGCAAGACAGAGGGACAGAGCTCAGGGCCCATTCCCCACACCAGGGTGCAATTCTGCTTGTGCCCCAGGCAGTGGGGACAGGAAGGGCTGTGCCTGCCCAGGTCATGTGTACCTGCAGGAGAGGAGGGAGGCTCAGATAGGTCCCCAGTGCTGGGGCAGTGCCAGGGGAGCAGGCCCCCACGCCTCACCGGGACTGCCTGGCGCTTCACCACGGTGACAAGCACCGCACCTCCCCAGGGCAACTGACTTCCGAGGGCTGCACCTGGGCCCACAGGGCGGGTCAAACTGGCTGGCCAGGCGGGGCTGAGACAGGCAACCCTGAGCAGGCACTGAGAGATGCCACCTCCAGCAGGGCAGGAACTGGGCTGCCCTCTGCAAACGCTGGTCCGGGCACAGAGCAAGTGTGCCACATGAACCAACGTGAAGGTGAGCAGAGGCACTGCCTAAGACCTGGAGATCAGAAGGGCAGGGACTGAACCAAAGGACTCATGGCCAAGGGTCTGGTGTCGGAGCTGGCCAAACCTAGCACAGAACGCTCCAGCTGCAAGCCCGGCCTGCCCACTGCCCAAGGGTGAGGGTGTGTTCCACAGCTGCACGCACCTAGGAGTCTGGATGCAGAGGTCCAGCCCCTCCCCACCCTGAACTCCCTCAAACTGCAGACTCCCCGGTGGACAGCCAGCCCCAGAGCACCCGCAGCAGCTACCCTAACCCTACACTGGTCCATCCAACTGCAAGGAACCACAAGGAAACGGGCGTCACACACCCGCCCATGCTGCCAGCACCCTCTGACCCACCCCAGGGTCCCCGGAGCCGTCCCCGCCCTTCAGGTGGCCTCACCTGGTGCGCAGGGCCTGCCAGGCGGCGTCAATGTCAGCATAGAGGTTCTTCTCGGAGGGCCGGCCTGAGCTGACGCCGTAGCCAGAGTAGTCATAGGAGAAGATATTGCAGCTGAGGCGGGTCCCCAGGCCGATGTAGAAGCTGCTCATCTGCCCCAGGTCCACGGCGTTGCCATGTGAGAAGAGGACTGTGTACCTGGGGGCAAGGTCGGGACGGGAGCACGGGCCGGCCGGGGAGCTGTCCCTCCCGGGAGTGCTGGGGGACAGGCGGCTCGGGTCCTGGCTCGGGTCCTCCCACCGCAGGAGTCAGCCGGCGGGCCTCGGGCTTTCCAGCTGAAGGGACACTGGTGGAGCACGGGCTCGGGAAGGTGAGGCAGCTGCCACCCCAACCCTGTGGCTGTGTGGTCACTTCTGCTGCAGGAGGCCTCCTACAGGGGCCTCAGCGGCCCACGGTGGCTGGTGCTGCTGCTGGAGCCCCCGGGGGCAGGAGCTCCAGGAAGGGACACTTCACTGCTGTGAGACAGGGGACCCACCTCGGACCCCAACAAATGCATAAGACCGATCCCGTCTACAGGAGGCCTGTGGCCGAACTGGGCCCTGCCCAAGGTCAGGCCAAAGGACAAGTACTGGGCTGGCCCTGCCGGTGGCGGCTTCCTGCAGCACCTGCAACCTGGCAGGAAGGTAACAGCCTGCCCTTTGGGCTCACACCCCGCCTGGCAGAGAGGACTCCACCCACCTCCGGCTGGCCCAGGCAGGAGCAGCCCCAGGGAGCGGGGCAGAGTAGTCAGCTGGGGCGATCTAAGGCATCTCCTCCTCTGACCTCTGTGCTCATCAGTGAAATGGGGGGGGCTGCACATGGAAGGGGACCGGGCATCTCTGCAGCAGCCACAGACGGAAGGCCCGCTCTTGCCCGATCTGGGCAGCTGCCCGATTAGCAAGATGAAGTGAGAGCGAGGATGGGCACAACACCCATTCCAGCTACTTGGCCCTTTCACCCCAGCTCAGGACCTTCGGCACCCCCACCACCCGACCACACGCCCTGGCTGGGAACAGCAGTCCAAGAGCAGGGTGCCAGGTGCCCCTGCACCCTCCCAGCGCTCACCTGGCCCCAGGCACACAGCGCACATACATGCAGGAGATGCGGTTGCCGCGGGCGCTCTTGGTCAGGAAGACCTCGATGGTGTCCAGCTCGCGCTGACCGTACTGGAAGTCAGCACGCTCCGTCAGGTGCACCTTCCAGCGCCCTGGGGTGCCTGCAGAGGCCCGCAGGGTCCCTGATGGGGCAGCCCCGGCCCCGCCAGGTGCTGGCTCAGGCTCAGGCAACAGCGAGTAGGTGGGCTCAGGTGGCAGGAAGGCGAGCTTGGCAGCAATGCGGCCAGGGCACGGCGGGCAGCAGAAAAGGCAGCAGAGTTCGCTCACCGACAGGCCGTTCATGGCGGGTGGGCACCAGGCCCCGCACTGGGCCTCCTGTAGGGTGCCCACCAACAACGCTGCCTGGCCTCACTTGGCAGGGGAGGTGAGGAGGTGCTCGGACACACGGCCACCAGCCTTGACAACAGCCCTGTTAGGAGGCTGTGGCCCAGCCCCATCGCAGTCCAAGCCGAGCCCCCAGGAGCCTTGCAGTCACGGGTCTCCATGGTGTGCCGTGGGAAACCCTGCAGGGACACGGGACAGGTTCCTTCCAGGAAGCTGGGGCACAGGCTGGGACCCGCCCCTCTGTGCCAGGTGGGAAGGCATGGCTCGAAGCCCTGCCCATCCCCACAGCCCTGTCTCGTCCTCTCCTGCCCTCATAGGCTGGGCCTAGCCTAGACAGGAAGACTCTCCATGGCTTGTATCCCAAACTTTCCCCTCGGCCCAACTATCACCTGCATAGAGTGGGAACATCAGAGCCCCAGCCCACCCCAGCCTCACCACACAGGCTCCCTGCCTTGGGCCCAGGGAGACCCTGCCCCTCCTAGGCCTCTGCCCACACTGCTGCCCAGTCCCTAGTCCTGACCCATCTCTGTTGCGATCCTTCAGGGACTCATCAAGGGGCACAAGGCTTAGACTGAAGGGACCCCTCTCCCGCAGCATGGCCCCACGCGCTCAAAGGGTATCCGGAGACAGAGCTGCAGAGCTCCCTACAGAGGAAATACAACACACAAAGGCTCCTGAAACAAAGGCAGGACACATCTCAGGCTGGGAGGCCCTACTGAGCCTGGACAATGGCTCTTCCCTGTGCTTGGGCCAGGCAGGGTCCGGGTGGGGTCAGGCAAGGAGCCTGCGCCCACTGCTTTAATGTCTGGGACCTCAGTGACCCTCCTGGGCCTCAGAGTCCTCACATGTGAAATGTGCAAATGTGCTCAACATTTGCCTCAGTGAGCAAATGAGAGGGCAGTGAAATGGGGGACAAGGGGCAGAAAAGGCTCAGAAAAGGAACTCGGATGTTCCTTTCTGCAAGAAGCCTTGAAATGTGTTAAATTGACAACTATTAAGTAGCCAGAGCAACTTCCATTGTGTAGGAAGCTGCCTACCTCACAGACATGAAGATAACATGGAGAGCCGAGAGAAACCTACCCACTGACCGTGCCTTCCCTCATAGGCAGGAGCAAAGAACACCCAGACTCGCTTGGATCTGGGTCACAGCATTGGCAGGTTCACCATGGGACAAAGGCCTCCACAGCTATGGGCCTACAGATATGGTCCCTCCAGACCTCCAAAGTGAGGGTCAGGGACAGAGAGAGCCACACCCCAGTCACTAGGATCCAGGGCACACAGGCAGGAGTGCTGGGCAAGCCAGGGCAGGTGTAAGGACGGCGTCAAGGAGCCCAAACCCCACATGGGTTGCAGATCTCACATGCAGGACTTTTCAGAAGGGGGCATCTATGATGCTAATGATCTATTAAATAGAAGTGGCCAGGGCTGGGGCTTTAGCTTAGTGGCCAGAGTGCTTGCCTTGCAAGCACAAGGCCCTGAGTTTGATCCCCAGCACCAAATAAATACATAAACAAATAAATAAATAGAGGTGGCCCTGCCCCCCCCAGGGAACCGGGCAATGTCTGGCAACATTTGTGGTTGTCACAACCCAGGGCATGGAGTATGTAAAGGACAGGGATGCTGCTCTGTACCCTGCAATGTCCAGGACAGCCCCAACAGGGAATGACCTGCCCCCAAATGTCCACAGTGTCAAGGTTGAGAAATGCGAGCTTCAGAAGGCTCCCAAAGAGATAGGGGGCCCAGCAGGTAAGGCTCAACTGCTGGTGGTAGCTAGGAGGGGTCTGTGGTCTGGACAGAAGACTTCGCTAAGCACGGGGGTTAGGCGGGTAGGAGGCTCCTGACTCCCTAGAGAATAACAAAGTTGGACAAGGCCCCATGACCAAAGCTAGAAACAGATGTCATCCCTAACACCTGCTCCACCCTCCAGGTCCAATCCAATCCATGCCTGGGCCTGCTGCTGGCTCTACCTGTTTGCCACCACCTTGTGCCCGCCTCCATCACCTTCCCCTGGCCTGCAGCAGCAGCCTCCTTCCTCAAGGGATCACCCCTCAACAAGCATCACTCCACTCCCAGCCATTCTGCCCAGCAGCCAAGTGGTCTTTCCAGAGCACTAATCTGATCATCATGCCATCTCTCACTGAGGATGTCCCCATGGCCACCCACTATCCATTCCCAGGAGATCATGTCCCTCACCACAGCCTGCCAGGCTCAGCCAACTTCTTGGTCTCATACAGCTCCTTCCTACTTCAGGGTGTGCCTCAGTTTCCCGGCTGAGAACTTCCTCCCCTACCTTGCCAGTCCATCCTTGCCCTTCCTATCGCCCTTCAGAACCCCTCCCACACTCTCAAGGTTCCACGTTTGGATTGACATGTTTAATGGAATCCGCAACCCTCACCTACAACTCCTTGTGAACAGGACCAGTAGGTATGTGCTTTAGCACAATAACCGTCTGCTTTAGCACAATAACCGATGGGTAAGGGGCAAGAGAAGAGCGGAAGCTGCAGAGGAAGACCCCCCGCCAGGGTCAGCTAGTCTGTACTCCCTGGGACCTCCGAGTGGGAAGCGCGCACCAGGAGAGCTCCCTCACTGGGCGCCCACCCCAGCACCCAGAGCTCCAAGAACTGCAACCACAAGCTCACAACTTGGCCCCAGTGGTCACCGGGATTAAAAGGACCAAGAAGTAGCCAACTACATTCTAAACCACCTACACAGGACTGCCGGCCATAGCACCTCACCCAGCCAGTCAAGCTGCCTGCAGGAAAGTACAGAGAAAGTGGCCAGGTGGCAGCGAGTTCCACGAACTACAGGCTCCCGGCTAAGACAGAGCAGCAGAAAGAAGGGTCGCAGAGTGAGCCAGGACCATGAGCCCAGCTGCGGAGTCAGGACTTTATCCTGGAGGAAATGAGGAGCCACAGAGGTGCCCTGGGGCCGGGTGGAAACCACAGGTGAGGAGCTGTGGATTGAACCCTGGCTGCGCCTGCACAACCGCTGGAAAGGGGAGGCCTGCTCGGAGGTCCCACGGGCAGGAAGACATCTGACCATGGACGTGGAAGGATGCGACGGGGACCCCCGGGTCAGGGGCTGCGGCAGGAACCGCGGCAGGAGCAGAGTCCGCTCCCCGGCCGGACATTGGCCACGGCAGGGACCGCGTCCCCAAGAAACTGGGCGATCGCTCCATGCCGACGGCTTGGGTGGACGGCGGACAGGGCTTCACCTGGGTCCGCCACGCCGGCCCGCGGTCCCCATCCCAGGTCCGGATGGACCCGCAACTGCCTGGCGTGCGGGGGTCTCGGGAGCCTCCGATCCGACTGACCGGCCGCGCGGCCTGGCCAAGCTCCTCAAACGGCCGTGGCTGGGACGCGGGGCGTCCCATCCTTCCTGCCCCGCACTCACCTCCCCGGCCCGCGCCCCCCGGCCCAGGGGCCGCGCTCCATGGCTCCCGTTTGCCCGCCCTAGCGTCCGTCGGTCCCTGGCGTCCGGGCCCAGCCTCCTGCGCCGCTGCCACGGCCGCCGCCTCTCCGCTGCGGGCGGAAGTGAGCCTCGCTGTCGCCACCGCCCCGGAAGTGACGCGCAGGTGTGCGCGGGGGTTGGCGGGGGCCGAGGCCTAGCGCGCGCTGAAGGGGGCGGGGCTGGGGCTGGGGGGTGGGGCTGAGAGTGTCTAGTTTGTTCATTGGTTCCTTTTTGGATTTTTTTTGGTGTTTGTTTTTTTTGTTTGTATGTTTGTTTTTTTCTGTTTGGTTGGTTGGTTTTTGAGACAGGGTGTTGCTATGCGGTTCAGGCTGGTCTTTCGCTCACTATGTAGTCCAGGGTGGCCTTGAACTCGCGACGCTCCACCTGCCTCAGCCTCCCAAGTGCTGAGATTACAGGCATGCACCACCACTCCGGGCCATTGGTTTCCTTTTGTTTTGTTTTGTTTTTACTTTTTTTTTCTTTTGCTATTTTATTATCTTCCTCTTTTTCTTAGATGCTGGGGATCGAACTCAGGGCCTTGCGCTTGCTAGGCAAGTGCTCTATCATTTGAGCTAAATGCCCAACTCCGTTTTGGGTGTTTTTTTTTGAGACAGTGTATCATTATGTAGCCCAGGCTGGCCTCAAACTCGCGGTGATGCTCCTGCCTCAACCGCCCAAGTGCTGGGATTTCGGTGGTGTGCCATCACTATCATTCCCTGCCTATTTTTGTTTGTTTGTTTGTTTGTTTGTTTGTTTGTTTGTTTGAGACAAATTCACACTATGTAGTTCAGGCTGCCCTTAAACTCACTGAGATCCACCTGTCTTAGCCTACCAAATTCTGGAATTACAGAAGTGCACCATTACAGTGCACCAATTACGAAAATCCACCACCTACTTCATTTTGTTTTCAAATTGCCAAACTTAGGTTTGGGGATTTAGCTCAGTGGTAGAGCACCTGCCTAGCAAGCATAAGGTCCTGAGTTCGATCCTCAGCACCCCCTCCAAAAAATTGCCAAACTAAGACACCGAGGCTAGCTGCCTATTCTTATAAATAAAGTTTTAATTCAGTGGTAGAGATGGACATGTAACACAGTGAGAGAGTACATTCTTTTTGGGGGGTTGCTGGGGCTCAGAACTCAGGGCCTTGTGCTTCCTAGGCAAACGCCCTACCACTTGAGCTAAATCCCCAACCCCTGATAGAGCACATTCTTAGTTAGCACGTGCCAGCCAGGTCTTAGGTTCCATCCCCAGCACCAAATTAAATAAAGTTTTATTGGAACCAGAGACTGGTTATTGGGGAGGAGGAGAGAAACAAGGCAAGATGAACCATACAAGTATAAGGCCCTGGGCTGGGGATTTAGCTCAGTGGTTAGAGTGCTTGTCTAGCAAGTGCAAGGCCCTAAATTCAATCCCGTCTGTATTAAAATCTTGATACATTGTTTATGATAGGGGTTTTTTTGTTTTATATTTTGTTTTTCCATACTGAGAATCAAACCCAGGGGTGCACCACCACCGAGCTAATAAGTTACAGCCCCAGGTCTTTTACTTATTGTTTGTTTGTTTGACTGGCTTGGTTTGGTTTTGAGACCATGTATGCAAATCAGGCTGGCTTTGAACTCACTGTATAGCCCAGGCTGGCTCCAACTCGCAGCAATCCTCCTGCCTCAGCCTCATCAGTGCTAGAATTGCAGGCCCTGAGTTCAATCCCCAGCACCACAAATATATATATATATATATATATATATATATATAAAATATTATTAATCTTGATGGCAGAAATTTGGGGCACTCCTTAAACCATGCCTGGCTTATGTTTTATTTTGAGATAAGATCTTGCTAAATTGCCCAGGCAGAACAGGAACTTGTGATCTTCCTGCCTCAACTTCCCTTGGCACTGGGATCACAGTTACAATTGTTGTAAAGTACTGTGCCCCATGGATTATTTTTGTATTTTTTCTTTTTGGTTTTTTTTTTTTGTATTTTTAAAATATTGTATTAATTAGGGGCTGGGGATTTACCTCAGTGGTTAAAGCGCTTGCCTTGCAAGCACAAAGACCCGAGTTCGATCCCCAGCACCAAAAAAAAAAAATAAAATAAAATAAAATAAAATAAAATAAAATATTGTATTAATTAAATATTATCAGTGGGCTGGGGATTTAGGTCAGTGGTTAGAATGTTTGCCTTGCAAGCACAAGGCCCTGAGTTCAATCCCCAGCACCACAAATATATATATATATATATATATATATATATATATAATATTATTAATCTTGATGGCAGAAATTTGGGGCACTCCTTAAATTTGGTACCTGGGACAAGCACCAGGCCCTGCCAGGGCCTGCACCACAAGGCTGTGTCTCTGCCCCAGCGGCTGCCGCCTTTTCCAGTTCTAAACCCTGCTCCACCCCTGCAGGCAGCTGGGGCCCCACCTGTTCCAGGAGCACTAATCTCTGGCCCCACTTTCTGGTGATAAGCTTCAGGCTCCTGGATCATAGGTAGACTAGCCCCAGCTTCCCCAGCCACATTCCTGAAAGTTAGGAATGAGCTGCTGGAGAAAATTCAGGCTCAGGAATTCAGACTCTCCAGGGGAGGATTTGAGCCATTTGATGGCTCTCTCCATGGTGCTGTGCCATCTCTGGCCCCCAGCTCTGGCTGCCTTGCCCAGGGATTCCTGCTACCTTCCTGAGGTTGGAGGGCGGTGGAGGGAGGGCGGCACTGCCTAACAGCACTCCTATGTACTGTGCATCACTTTTTTTTTTCCTTTGGTACTGGAGGTTAAAACCAGAGCCTTAGCTGCACATGGCGGTACGTGCCTGTAATCCCAGTACTCGGGAGACTGAGGCAGGAGGAGCGCCATGAGTTCGAGGCCAATCTGGGCTACATGGTGAGTACAAGGCCAAGGCTGGGGATTTAGCTCTGTGGTTAGAGTGCATGCCTCACAAGCTCAAGGCCCTGAGATCAATCCCCAGCACCAAAAAAAGAAAAAGAAAAAAAAAAAGAAGTGAGTACAAGGCCAGCCTGAACTACATAGCAAGACCTTGTCTCAAAAAACAAAAAATAAATACATGAATAAATAAAACCAGAGGGGCTGGGGATTTAGCTCAGTGGTTAGAGTACTTGCCTAGCAAGTGCAAGGCCCTGAGTTCGATCCCCGGCACCAAAAAAAAAGCATGAAAACCAGAGCCTTTGCACTGAGTTACATCCCCAGCCTCCCCTTTTTCTGGTTTTTTTTTTGGTTTTTTTTTTGTTTTTTTTTAATTTTGAGACAGGGTCTTGATAAATAGCCCAAGCTAGGGTCGGATTTACAGTCCTCCTGCCTCAGCCTCCTACAGTGCTGGATGACGGGCTTAATACACAAGCAGCTCTGCTTTGCTGCTTGAGCTTCTTTGGGGGGTGAAATCCTTCCCAAGTGCAAAGGTCAACATTTCCTTGTGACTTCCTTAAGCCCAGGACAGGAGAAGGCCTGTCCTTCCCCCGTTTTTCTCTCCTGAAGGGCAGGACCCAAGGAGGTGGCCATGAGGCTCTAGCTCCCAGCCAAGTGGGGCCTCTTCTGGAGCATTCTTTAACCCTAAAGCCTCTGTAGTAAACCTCTGGTGTGTCAGAAGAATGACCAGTATTTCTCTTCCCTAAATACCCTGTGAGGAGCCAGGCCCGGTAATGCACCCCTGTCTTCCCAGCATTCTGGGAGGCTCAGGCACAAAATCACAAATTCAAGCCCAGCCTGGGCAATTTAGCAAGACCCGGTCTCAAAATAAAAAATAAAAAGGGCTGGGGGCTGGGGATTTAGCTCAGTGGTTAGAGTGCTTGCCTTGCAAGCACAAGGCCTTGAGTTCGATCCCCAGCACCAAAAACAAACAAACAAACAAACAAAAAAACAAACAAAAAAAAGGGCTGGGGAATGGAGCTCAGTGCAGGGGCCCTGGGTTCAATTCACAGTCTGGCAAAAAAATAAGTAAAACAAAGCAAAAAAACCCAAAACCCTGAAATAGGAGCTGAACATGGTGGCGCATGTCTGTGATCCCAGTACTAGGGAGGCTGAGGCAGGCGGACTGCCACTAGTCCAAGGCCAGCCTGGGGTACAAATTGAGACCCTGTCTAAAAAACAGAACTAAAAAAAAAAAAAAAAGCAACAGGGACAAGCAACTATGGACAGAAACATCTGAAACTGGGAACCAAAAGAAACCTATCTGCCTAGAAGCTGGTTATCTTGGGGATGTTATCACAGAGAGGGAAACTGACTCACACAGACTGGGAAGGTGCTTCAGGAAGAGATTAGCAGGGATTGAGAGGACCTACCCCGGGCAATATACAGGTGTGGAGGCCACACTGTCCGTGGAAGGCAGGAACAGAAAAAAAGGAGAGGAAAGTTAAACCACCACTGTCTGTTTCTCTCAGCTGGGACTTCCAACCCCTACTTTGGGATACTGGTGATCCTGGTCTTTAGGGCCTCACGCTCAGACCCTGAGCTACACGATGGCCCCCAGTTCTCCTCCTTTGCCTGCACTGAACTGCACCATCTTCCAAATTGTTGATTTCTAGCTTGCTCTGGGCAGGCCTGGGCATCCCAGCCTGTGTGATCACATGGCTCAATTCTCATGATTCACCTTTTTTTTATATATCTCCAGCTCTCTGATGTTTCTCTTTCACTCAAGATCCCTGACTAATAGACCTAGTTCAAAGGTTGCCAGGCGTAAGGCGTAGTGGCACCTGCCCATCATCCCAGCATTTGGGAGGCTGAGGCAGGAGGATGGCCATGAGTTCAAGGGCAACCTGAACTCCGCAGCAAGACACTACCTCAAAAAAAAAAATCCAGGGGTTGGGGATTTAACTCAGTGGTACAGTGCTTGCCTAGGAAGCACAAGGCCCTGAGTTCAATCCCCGGCTCCAAAAAAGAAAAATTCCAATTAAAAGATTCTGTCAGATGGGTGTAGTGGTGCACACCTGTAATCCCAGCACTCTGGGAAATTGAGGGAGGAGGATTACTATTTTTTTTTTTTTTTTGGTGCAAGTACTCTAACCACTGAGCTAAATCCCCAGCCCTACAAATTTGAGTCCACCCTGGCCTATTTGTTTTGTTTTGTTTTGTTTTGTTTTGTTTTGTTTGAGACAGGGTCTCACTGTGTAGTTCAGGCTGAACTTGCACTCATTATGTTGCCCAGGCTGGCCTCAAACTCACAGTGATCCTCTTGCCTCAGACTCCTGAGTACTGAGATAACAGACATGCGCCACCATGCCCTGCAAGCCCGGACAATTTAGCAGTTTAGGAAGACACTGTCTCAAAATAAAAATTAAGAAAGGGCAGGGATGGAGCTCAGTGCGAAGACCCAGGTGGGACGTTTCCCATGCACGGACAAGAACCCATGGGGACACTACTGCACAGGAAATACTCACCTCCTGCCTAGTAAGTGCAAGGCCCTGCGTTCGATCCCCCACCACGATAGAATGAGCAAGGCTGGGCCTGAGGTCACGAGAACAGTTTGCTGTTCATGATTTGATGTGGTTTCTGAGTTTGTTTTGGTTTTACTTTGCAGAGGGTGTGCTTCAGCTGCAATGACCAGCCTGAAGCTGATACCATAGCTAGATTGATAAAAGAAGTCTTACTCTTTTTTTTTAGTACTAGGAATGGAACCCAAGGCCTCCACACTGAGCTCCATCACCAGCCTTTTTTATTTTTTTATTTTGAGACAGGGCCTCATTAAGTCACAAAATTGACCAAGCTGGGTTTGAACTTGAGATCCTACTGCTTCAGCCTCCCAGAGTACTGGGATCACAGGTGTGCACCACAATGCCTACCTAGAAGACTTGCTGTTAAGTATTAATATTTATGCTTGTCAGTGTTGACCCCCAAAAATAGAAAGCTGGGACTCCATCAGATACTTCTGCACGTGTATCATAGCAGGCAAAAGGCAGAACCAATCCATGTGTCCATCAGCAGATGAATGCATACACGCAATGTGGTCCTTCCACACACTGGAATATCACTCAGTCAGGAAAAGGAAGTCCTGGCAATACTACAGCCTGGATAAGGCCTGAGGCCAAAGTGCTCAGGGAACTGACCCAGACACAGGACACACTCCAGGGTCCCACTCCCAGGAGGTCCTGGTGTCATTAGATCCACAGAGACAGGAAGGAGAGTGGTGGTGCTGGGCTCGGCAGGAGACCAGAGCCAGTGTTTCCTGGGGACAGAGGCTCAGTGTGGGGCAATGAGAAAGTTCTAGAGGCTGCACAGCCATGGAATGTGCTTCATGCTGTGAGCTATGTGCTTAGAAATGGTTACTTTTTGCTTTTTTTTGTTGTTGTTTTTTGTTTTTTGAGACAGGGTCTCACTATATAGTTGAGGTTGGCCTTGAACTCACTATGTAGCCCAGGCTGGCCTTGCGCTTACAGTGATCCTCCTGCCTCAGCCTCCTGAGTGCTGGGATTACAAGTGTGTGCCACCACACCTGGTGGAAATGGTTACATTTTATATGCTGTGTATTTTACCACAGTAAATAAAAAATAGAAATGAAAATAAAAAAAGACAGGGTCAGGGGTTGGGGATTTAGCTCAAAAGGTAGAGCACCTGCCTAGCCAGCACAAGACCCTGAGTTCAATCCCCAGTACACCCCCCAAAAAAGATAGGGTCTTACTAAATGGTATAGGCAGGTTTTAAACTCTCATCTTCCTGCCTCAGTCTCCTGAGTAGCTGGGGTTACAAGTGTCCACCACTGCAGCGGCTCATGTCTGTTTTTTTTTTCTTCTTCTTCTTTGGTTTTTCAAGACAGGTCTCGCTATGTAGGCCAGCCCGGCCTCAAACTCACAGGAATCCTCCAGCCTCAGCCTCCTGAGTGCTGGGATTACAGGTCTCAAGAGCTTTTTTTTTTTTTTTTCCCTAGTGCTGGGGATTGAACTCAGACAAGGCAAGCACTCTACCACTGTGCTAAATCCTCAACCCCTCAAGTCCATTCTTATAAAACTGGTTCCACATCATAAGATTCATTTGTGAAAGTCTGGAGGCTTTTCCTGGAAGTCACTCTAAGGAGTTTCAGGCCGGGTGTGTCCAAGCTGTAGCTGATTTCAAGGCGGAGAGAAAGAGACTGGGCCAGGAAGTGGGTTCCTGCTGAGACAAGGAAGGAAGTAGGGGGCATCTTAAAATAGAAGTGGGACCCAGCTGATAGGAGGTGGAGGCAGGGCGAGCCAGATGGGATGGGGCTGAGGCCGCCCCAGAACCAGGGCCTACAGCCAGCGCCCCTGCCCTCTGAACAGCCAGACCGAGCACTTCTGGCCCCCAGCTCCTGAGGGAACCAAGTTCAGAAGCTGAGCAGGGGAAGAAGGGTGTCCACTGTTGGAGCCTCACTGGTGAGGTTCCTCCAAGACACCTCCAGGAGCTGTCAGCCATGGGACACAGTTTGAGAGGCGCTGTTAGACAACTGGAAGGCATGGGAACATCAAGGCTGTATTCCTGCACACCCTCTCAGTATGGGTCAGTCACTGGGGGGTGGCTCAATGGTGAGTGCCTGTCTACCATGTGCCAGGCCCTGGTTCTGTCCCCAAGATAGAGGGGGAAAAAAAGAGAGAGAAGTATACTCTGAAACAATAATGGCTGGCCCTAGGGGCACACACCTGTAGTTCCAGCACTCTGGAGACTGAGGCAGGAGGATCATGTGAGTTCAAGGCCAGCCTGCACTACAATAGCGAGACTCTAGGGGATAGGAATTTAGCTCAGTGGTTAGAGTGCTTGACTCGTGAGCACAAGACCCTGAGTTCGATCCCCAGCACCAAAAAAAAATAGCGAGACTCTCTCTCAAAAAAAAGAGCCACCTGCAGACAGAGGTTCTGGCATTGTCCCTTCGAAGGTCAGGTACAGCGGAGGATGCCCTGGCTAGGCCTTTCCAACCAGAGCTGCATCCTGGAGCTCCCAAGGGAAGGGTGGGAAGGAGGCTGGAGCTTCCAGAGTCGTCCGGGTGGCAGCCCCCGGCGACCCGTGCAGGATGTCCTCGTGTCCTGGACACGGGGCTGGTCAGAGCAGGACCCTCGAGGACAGAGGGTCGCCTGTGCCCTGCCACCCCCCGCGCCTGGCGTGCATCACAAAGCCAACGGTCCCCAGAGCTCTGTGTGCTTCACTATTGCGCTTCACCTGCTTCACCTCCGGCAGCGTCCAGGCCCAGGGTCGTCATGGGCGCCTCCCTGAGCAGCTGCCTGGCCGAGCTCAAAGCCGCGATGCTACTGCCGCGCCTGCCATCGCCGCCCTCCGCTCAGGGCACAGCGGCTACGAGACCCCGGCTCGCCCGGCGCCCCTGCTGCAGCCGCCGCCTCCGCCTCCGCACCAGGGGCCGGCTGCCCAAGGCCTTCTGCGGCCTCCTCCGCCCGGGGGCCCCCGCGCTTCCAGGAGGAGCCCGCCGGGGTGCGGCTGGGACCCGGGTCACCGCTTGCGCAGCCTGCGGAGACTCCAAGTCATCGGCCCTGAGCGCCCCGCCGGCCGCTCCAGGTGTCCCCTGCCCGTGGTCAGCCTGGGACCTTGGGAGAACTTGGGGCCCCAGAGGAAGGTCCGAGGTCCCTCAGCCTCAGACAAGGAAGCAGAGCCCCAGGCCCAGGCCTCGAGCTGCTGGGGACGGAAACCCAGCGGCTCGCTCCTCCGTGCCCAGGCCGGGGCCGCCGGACACCCGCCCGCCGGCCAGCCCTGCAGGGCCCTTGCTCGGCTGCAGCCCGACCTGTGCCAGCCCAGGACAGCGATTCCTCACACATCTGTCGCACAGCTGGGAGCAGCCGCGCCCCGCCGCCTCCTGGGGCTGCCCCGGGTGGGCCCTTCGCCCCAGCACGCCCCGCAGGCCAGCCCCATCTCTCAAGAGTCAGCGCCTGCCATCTCCTCCTGGCACGGCCCCAGCCCTTCCCGCCCACCCAGCCCTTCGCTCTGCCGCCCCCACCCACCCTCCCTACTTTGAGACTGGGCCTCCTTTCAGGCTCCTTCGCTTCCCCTACCTGCTCCTCCCTGGGCCAGGATTTAGCAGGAAGTCCAGCTTCTCCTCCATGTGCCCGTGTGCTCACGTGCCCATGTGCCTAGGGACTCCACCTGGTTCAAACTATTAATTCATTTAGAATATAATAGAATTTATTATCATGATAATTAAAAGTAGTTTTGGTAAAAATAAAATAATGACAAAAAGTGCAGAAACTGCTTAGGCGTGGTGGTGCACACCTATAATCCCAGTACTTGGGAGACTGAGGCAGGAGGATCACCGTGAGTTCAAGGCCAGCCTGGGCTACATAGGGAGAGCTTATCTCAAAAAAAAAAAAAAATGCAAGAAACAAAAACAATAAATATAGAAACCAAATCATATAGCTCTGTCATAAATTTTAGTTAGCTGGGCGTGGTGGTGTACGCCTGTAATCCCAGCACTCTGGAGGCTGCCGTAGGAGGATCCCTGCCAGTGCAAAACCAGCCTGGGTTACGTAGTGACTACAAGGTCAGCCTAAACTTGCCATCCTCCTGCCTCAGCCTCCCACATTGCTGGGATCACAGACATGTACCACTACACCTGGCTGTGTATCATGATTTATCATGTGTCAGATACATGCAGGATTGTATGTGCTATATTTTTATACACTTGGCAGCACCATATGTTTGCCCACAAGAGTGTGACCAGAAACCCATGAAGACTAGGAGTTGTACTAGTCACTAGGAAGTGGGAATCTTTTAGTGCCTTTGTGTGTGTGTGTGTGTGTGTGTGTGTGTGTGTGTATGTGTGTGCGTGCGCATATGTGCTGGGGATTGAACTCAGGGCCTTGCGCTCTACCACTGAGCTAAATCCCCAACCCTTCAGTGCCCTTTTTATTTTTTTTTTCACAGCAGAGCTTGGAACCCAGGGCTTTCACACTCACTTGGCAAATGGTCACCACTGAGCCATGTTCCCAGCCCCTCCATTTTAATCACTTGGAACACTGTCATCTCTGCACTCTGTCATTGATAAACACAAAAATCTCATTGTTTGGCATATCATTGTGTATACAGTCTCCTGTGGTATCTGCAGGGGGTTGATGAATACCCTAAAATTCATGGGATGAACTGGGCGTGCTGGCATGCGGCTGCAATCCCAGCACTTGGGAGGCTGTGGCAGGAGGATTGCTGCAAGTTAGAGGCCATCCTGGGCTACATAGTGAATTCAAAGCCAACCTGGACTGCTTAGTGAGACCCTGTCTCAAAAAAAAGGGCCGGGGATTTAGCTCAGTGGTTAGAGTGCTTGCCTTGCCAGCATAAGGCCCTGAGTTCGATCCCCGGTACCAAAAAAAAAAAGGGGGGGGCCCTGGGGATTTAGCTCAGTGGTAGAGCACTTGCCTTGCAAGCACAAAGCCCTGACTTCGATCCCTAGTACCAAAATTAATAAATAAATAAATAAAATATAAAGGGCTAGGGACATAGCTCGGTGCAAAGAAACTGGGTTCAGTCTCCAGCAGTGTTAGGAAAAAATAAAGAAAAAAAAGAAAATTAAGGTACAACTTGTGGTTGGATATGCCGTATGCGTGGACTCCACTCCTGCTCTATGCAGATTGCCCCAGTTTGGCCCGAGACTGAAGAAAAGACTGATGGATCTGGCCGGGCAGAGAGTGCAACTTCCTGGGAAGTCTCTGAAAGAAGCATGGTCTTGGGGCGCAGTGAGAGCAAAGTCACCCCCCAATTTGGGTCAGGAGGAGGGCTGTGGATATGGGCCAGGATATGGGCCAAGACAAAAGGGACTCCCGCCTTCTGGACGTTCCTGCTCCATCTCCAGCTAATATCAGAGTCAGACAGGTCCCTGAGCCAGGGGCCGGTTGGATAGCTCCACATACCTCTCTAATGGTTTGTCTATTTATAGTTTTCTGGGAAACTATGCAGGAAGACTGACCAGACCTACTTTGGAGCAGTAATGGTGGCTTATTATTTTTTAAAACAGGTTCTTGCTTTGTAGTTCAGGCTGGCATGAGCTTACTATGTGGCCCAGGTTGCCCTCAAACTCAAAGCAAATCCTCCTGCTTCAGCCTCCTAAGGTACCAGAATCACAGGTGTGTGCTACTATCCCAAGCAGTCATGGTGGTTCTGATTTAAAATGACTGCAGGGATGTCAAGGCGAATTCCTAAACCACTATGGTGACAGGCACCTGTTGTCCCAGCACTTTAGGATGCTGAGGCAAGAAGATTGAAAGTCTGATCCTGGCCTGGGCAGTTTAGTGACTTAGTGAGACCCTGCCTCAAAAAATAAGAAAGGGCTAAGGATGTAGCTCAGTGCAAAGGCCCTGGATTTGATCCCCAGCACTGACAACAAAAAACAAAAACAAAAACAAAAAACCTTTAAAAAAATAAAAAACCTTTGAACCCCAAAGGTTCAGTTCTAGAAGTCTGGTCCCCAGCATGGGCTGCAGAGGTGGTAGGGCCTTTTAGGGTTGGGCACGGTGGGAGGTGAGTGGGTCTTGGGGACTCCACCCTCATGAATGGATTAAGGCTGATATTTCGAAGTGGGCTGTGTCTCACAGGAATGAATCAATTCTCAAGGGAACAGATTGAGCCAGGCATGGTGGCGCATGCTTGTAATCCCAGCACTTTCGAGGCTGAGGCAGGACAACTGGGAGTGAGTTCAAGGCCAGCCTAAACTATATAGTGAGACCCTATCTCAAAGAACAGAAGGAGACAGGGAGGGAGGAAGCAGATTTTTAGAAGGTGAGGCAGCTCTGTGTGTTTGGTTCATTCAACAAGCAGCTGTTTCCCTGCCTGCTTCCCCACCCTGTTGGGACTCGGCCAAGGGGCCCTGGCCAGAATCCTGGCGCCTGCTGTTTGGACTCCCAGCTGCCAGGATTGTGAGCCAATCAACCTCTGGTTATAAAGCTCCCAGCCCAAGATATTTTGCTACAGCAAACAGGAAATGATCTCAGATAATTTGCATACAGACATGTGCACAATTTAGTCAAGAAGCTCAGTTCAATGGCATAGGCCATGTGCTGTCTCCCATTTACGGCACTCTAGGAAGCTCTCTTTCCAAGGGTGATCTGTCACCATTGACTCGTTTTGCCAGTTTGTGTACTTCCCATGAGCATACTCAAGGCCAGGTGCTCTCTCATACAGCCTGTTTCATCCTATATCCACTTGTGAGATTCACCCATGAGGTGTGCAATACTTGTTTATCCTTTTTATTGCTGCATAGTATTTCTTTTGAGGTGCTAGAGTTGGAACCCAGGGCCTCATGAATGCTATCACTGACCTCCATCCCCAGCCCTTTATATTTTTTGAAACAATGTCTTGCTAAGTTGCCCAGGCTGGCCTTAAACCAGTGTTTCTCCTGCCTCAACTTCCTACATAGTTGATACTACAAGTGCACACCACTGTACATAGTGTCATTTCTGTATATATTCTATTGTAGAAAGAAGCCTTTTTTTGTATAGGGTTGGGGATGAAACCCAGGGTCTTGAGTATGGTAAGCACAAGTTCTACCACTGAGCTACACTTCAGCCCATGTTATGGTTTGTGTCCAGATGTCCCCCCCAAAGCCTCATGTGGTAAGAGATAGCTGGATCTAGAGTGTGTGATTGCTAAATTAATCCACTGATTGGTTTGGCATGGTTCTGCTGGGATCAAGGATGTGACACTAAAATTAAGGGTATTAGGATTAAGGGTGGGAATACTGCCCACCCTAAAGACAGGTAGCCTGGATAAGATATAAAATACAGGAAGAAGCTGGTTAGCTGCTTGCTTGCATCCCTTGCTTACTTTGCTGACTTCTTCTTGTCTGCCATGCTACCCTGCTTCGGACCCAGCTGACTGTGGACTGAAACCTCTACAAACTGTGAGCTAAATAAACCTTTCTTCCCCTAACTTTGGGTGCCTAGTATTTTGTCCCAGCAACGAGAGAAAAGTAACTAACGCAGCCCATAATCTCTTTGTCTGTCTGTTTGTTTGTTTGATACAGGGTCTCCCTATGAGGTTCAGGCTGGACTTGAACTCACTATGTAGCCCAGGTTGGCCTCAAACTGGAGGTGAGCCTCCTGCCTCAGCCTCCTGAGGGCTGGGATGACAGACCTGTGCCACTACGCCTGGCTCCAAGCATTACTTTTTCCAAATAATTCAACCAACAGCGCCCCCTGGACACAGTGCACACTTTGGCCAGAGAATCATTTTCTGGAGCGTCCTGGGCACCATGGGGTGCTGAGCAACATACCTGATCTCCAGCTGCTCCACGCCAGTTGTGAAAAACACAAAGGTCCCCAGACATTATCCAGTGTCCCACTAGGACAGCACTGCCCCTGGGTCAGGGGGTCCCAGGGACCCCAAGAGCCGTTGCATCCCATGATCACCTGCCCTGCTGAGATCCTGGGACACCATCGCAGTGACATCCACACAGAGTAGAGAGGGACAGAGGGGTCAATCCTGCAAGCTGAGACCCCAGGTCACAACACCTACCCCTTGGGAGTGCGTTCTGCTGTCTGCTGTGGCCCTAGCACCTAAATGAATATTGGTCCCCAAATAACGAATGCAGGGCCTTTTAACCTCGACACTGCGGACACCAATAACCACATCTACTCCTTCACTCCCACTTGAAGTCCCAGGACTCTGGCAATGCAGATTTTGGCCAGTAGGTGGCACCAGAGCCCCCTCAAGCTTTCTTACTGTGACATCCCCAGTTTTATTTCATATTTTTAAATTTGAGATAAGAGCTTGCTAAATTACTAAAACCCAGGTGGGGCTCGAATTTTCTTTTCTTTCTTTCTTTTTTATGAATATTCGATTTTCTTTCCTCAGCCTCCCAGAGGGAGGCAGGTGGATCATGAGTTCAGGGCCAGCATAGGTAATTTAGCAAGACCCTGTTTTGAAAATAAATAACACAGGAATGATAGTAGCATTTCTGTGATTTTATATAATTTGGGGGGGATGCTGGGGATTGAATTCAGGGCCTTGCACTCACTAGGCAAGTGCTCTACCACTGAGCTAAATCTCCAACCCCTTTTTTTTCTTTTGTTTTTTTGAGACAAGGTTTCACTGTGCAGTTCAGGTTGGCCTTGAACTCACTATGTAGCCCAGGGAGGCCTCAAACTCACAGCAATCCTCCTGCCTCAGCCTCCTGAATACTGGGATTACAGGCTTGCACCACCATGCCTGGCTATAATTTTGTTTTTGTTTTTTGAAACAGGGTCTTGCTATGTAGTTCAGGCTGGCCTTGAACTCACAGCGATCTTCCTGCCTCAGCCTCCCGAGTGCTGCGATTACCCATGTTCCTCCCTAGATTACCAGAGGTCTAGGAAAACAGACTCAGATGTCACATCCACATTGGGGGCTGGAGTCTCCTGCAAAAACTTTTGTGGGGACAAAATGAAGTCAGAGCTGGGTGTGGTGGTGCACACCTGTGATCCCAGCACTCTGGGAGGCTGAGGCCGGAGGATCAAAAGTTTGAGTACAGGGCAGAGGGAGGGAGGTGGCGGCATGGTTGTCTGGCTGGAGCCGTCGCACAGCCCACCTCGACCCATTGCCACAGCCGCTGCCACTGGAGTCACTGGGACTAACACCTGGCCAGCAGGTGTTAATTGGGGGGCCTCTGTCCTCCTCCGCTCCTTCCTTTGCTGCCACAGGTCGGCCAACAGGCACTCCCCCGCCTGCAGGCCGGGCCATGGAGGACGTGAAGCTGGAGTTCCCCTCGCTCCCACAGTGCAGGGATGACACCGAGGAGTGGAACTACCTTATTAGACAAGAGCTGCAGGAAATTTTACCTGGATTGTTCTAAGGCCCATATTCTTCTGC